>JTDE01005383.1:32392-51017 GCA_014338405.1 Paragonimus skrjabini miyazakii
TTGTGTCTCCGAGACAGCACACAAACTTCTGGCTTGAGAATGTACTTACCAAAACAGCTTGTTGACCAGCTTTTCTCTGAGTATGAACATTGAGAGAACCAATGTTTACCATTTGTCTTGACCTTAAAAAACAATTATCGCCCGAAGGTGTGAGGACGTCAAGAGAATCAAGGGAAAACAAATGCAGAAAGTAGTAATGGCTGAATAAGATCACTGTGTGTGATGCGAGAACTACTGATCCTATTCGGTCGTTTGTGACCCAAAAGGTGATTCCGTTGCCAGTTCCAATTTTCGGTTTCTACCTCGTTGACATGACCTATGGAGCAGCTGGAGATCCGGTTTCTTTGGAAGACCCTACCTGAAGCCATAACTTCAGAATCTGACTTACTCAGCAAGAGGAGCATGCATGGCCTGTTATTTCAATGACTAGCACGGTGATGCGTGGTCCTGCTTGCTACCGTGTTCAGCAAATATACTGAAAAACCGTGGGTGACAAAACGCTTAGTTACAATCGGTTCAACAACGTTATTTTTATAACCTTGAGTGTCAAGTGGGCTAATCGGATCCCAAGGGTCAAAACATGTTAGATCGGTCATTATGAAACTATTTATAACTAGAATGGGAACCAGAGCAAGAAATTGCATCAGATGACACTCATCTTGATCCGCCTTCAAAGCAGCTCGAGGCCAAAAACGAGAAACGGGGAACCGGCATCCGTAGAAATCTTCGCCAGAGAGAATTGCTTGTGCTGATTCCTTCGGACTCATAAGCAGTCAACGCATTCACGGCTGTCCCACCCCGATAACTCCAAACAGGAGTAGATCAGTCAAATCGAGCATTTTATAACTAGTGATACAAGCGAATGCTCTTTCATAGAACTCTAAACCAAATCGACCACTGTAAACGACAAAGCTGTAACTAACTGTTGAAGATTGACAGTGATGGTCAGCCCTAGGAAAGGCGAAGTGCTGTTTTTAATGAGGGCATCTTTTCTGTTTCTCCCCTCTCATTGTTCGGAAGACAGTGGTATTTTGCTTCTAAAAACACTTCTGTTTTATGCTCTTGGGATCGGACCTCACTACCTGATCGTCTTCACGTAGTCCGTAGTGTGATATATAACCGTATGAATATAACTGCTTTTCGCCTGACTGTTCCCTTGCCAACCGGTCTGACGTGCTTATACCTAGTTGGACCGTACCGTTGTTTCGCATAGCCCTCCTGATCAATTCAGTTCAAACGCCTGTCCACCGCTTTGAGGTGGCCGAATAGACCAAGATGCTTCTCAGTAGTCATCGTTGGATTTTAGCCGACAACACGTATATAGAAGGAGAGGTGGACTGCATGTGATGTCTGCGCTTTCGGGTTTGTCTACCTCCGAGCCAATGCTCGTCAGTTTTTTGCCTCCGTACCTTGTGACAACGTTCGAATAACGAGTAAAATGCCTTTGAAACACATCAGTCGGATGGCTTCAATCTCCACACTCTAGTTGCTATCCAGAACAAATTCACCAATTCTCCTGATCAGTGGTCAGCTGTTGTGGTATAAGTGCCGATAATCGGGTTGTCCGTTTGTGCTATCCGCAGTGGCGTAGACTGTTTACTGCCCAGTGACACCGTATAGTTGTGTGTACTCGAATGCCGAATCGCACGATCAACACATATTGTGGTTATCACGGCAGTGGGGCCACGCAACTAGCCTTGTAGATATGTGGGTCCAGTGTTTCACTGGCAGTTATCGTTACTATCTATTCTCGAATTTTCTGTCTTATCTTTGGGTTTCTACTGGTGTTCTATAGTATGCAGCTTCGTTTGTGAGTAGCGTAAGGCAACTGGTATGCACGGAAACTAAAGGGCAGGTCTCACTGCAGGGAAAACCAGGTACTCGGAAACATGTGTATGCGCTATACGCGACGTCTCTTCAAACAAAATGTGGCTGCACTACTGCCAAAGCAACCGTGCAAAATAGTAATCGCGTTCGTTCTGTATTTCCACATACTTGTCATAGAAGTCTTGCGCTGAACAACTTGCCAGGGCAAGCGTCTTTCGCAATCACGACATTGGCACTGATCTCCGCTATGATTAATTACAGCATAGAATCCAGATCAGTATTTTACTCTTACTTGTAAGAAAATGTCCGAGCCATTAATGCTGCTGTAAATAGATGCACATGCCCGTGAACCTCTGCTGAAAACCTGTTGACGAATCTTATCCGCCTACTTGCTATCTTGCCAATTATGGCCATAATTGAAATAAACTGGGCAAACGGGCCCTTGATTACAGTCGTTTAAAGGAATTGTTGTTCAGTATTCGATGTCATACACTGCCTTTCGAGTTAGGACTTGTTAGTATGCCTATGCCACAAAGGGTTTATTTTGACAGGTTGTCTGGGCTTCAGCTGTGATCGTCTCACTTGACATACGTGAAGTGACGATGCAACTACCCAGACATGTGGACTTTTCGATTGTCTCCATAGACGCCCGCAGATAACTTTTTGTCAGTCTTGCAGCAATGCCTGGTAGTTTGGTTAATGTAGTCGTTTTTTATTGTCAACTAATCATCCTTCGTGTTAACCAAACTTACTCCGGTTTTCCGCTGATTTTTCTTTTTCTCCTAGCTCGGCCTCGAAATTTATCCAGGCGAATCGGTTAAATTAGACAGAGAAACGTGGAATTTAGTGGCCATGTGCAACGGACGTTTTACCATTTCCACTGAGCAACTTTCCCCCTTTCCAGATAGCCCACTTTATCTGGCGGTCCAAAAAGGGCGAACAATATCCAAACCATTTGTGCATGTAATCAGTGATCCGGTGGAACCAATCTTTCAGTTGAAACGATTTCTATGACGGTTGTTTTGTACAGACCTAGACTGGATTGTTAATTATATTCCTAGCTAGTACCCTTTCTGTTTTAAAAAAGCGTAAACTTTACAAATATGGACTCTTATTTGGCAGATTGTTTTTGTTGACTGATGTAGTTACACTTACGGTGAATCTTGTCTAATATTTTTGGTGCGATGTAATAGGAAGTATGGGGTGAACAGGGTAATCTGCGAGGCCAGTGGTCAGCCTGTCTGTGACCGGCAGTGGTGTTTAGAACGCCGAGCTGCACATTCTGGATACCAGTTCAACTAACCACTCGCACCACTGGCCATGCTTTCGCATACTCCTTGTGCTCACTGGTCTGCTGTCGTTTCTCCGTCCTTGATACCAGAAGTTTAATGTGAGATTAAGCTCCCGGAACGTCACCCGATCCAGACGAATTTTCCCCTGCCAGTTTTATAGATGGAGGCCCAGCTTTAGTCAAAGACTTGCACCTCTGCTACAGAAACGGTGAGTCAGTGAAGCCGTTCCTGATGGCTGGGGTTTGACTAACATCGTGAGCTTCTGTGTTCAAGTCACCGGGGGTTAGCCTGATTCCGGTTGCTTCGAAACTGTTTGCAGCCATTGTTCATCGTCAACTAAGCACAATGTTTGTACATCAGATCCGCGATGACCAGACTTGGTATCGCAGTGGCTGTGGCTGCATTAGTCATATCTTCACGTTCTGTAAGCTGCCTGAACCCTGCTATTCATATCGAAAGGTAGCATTATCTTTTTATACGTTAAAGGAGTCTTTGTTCCTGTGGATAAAGCTACTCTTTGAGACCGCCTATCGAGGATGAGTTGGCGTCCTAAAAATAACAATTTCCTGTGAGATTTGGGCTGGACAGTTTGTCGTCGATCCGTATTTCAAATGGAGCGCGGTAATGTTATCTAGTCACCTCTTTCCTATTCAACTTTGTGTTAAAGGGTTCCTTTTTTTCGTCCAAAACCGCCCCTTTCTCGATAAAACGATTGATCCAGTCAGAATGAGCGGAACTGTCCAGAACGGTCGAGAGGTAACCTTGGCTATTTTTTTTTACCCATCCCACCTTTGTTCTACTATGTTCATTGGTAGATTAGTGACCACAACTGTTATTTTCGGTAACTCTTCTTCCAGTTTCTGGTTCGAGAATGTTTTTAGGTCACTGTACACCATATAAATATCTTGTATTTTTCGTCTTGTCGCGCACGTTTTTGGGGCGGGACAAAGCTGATTTTTGCACGCGTCTTTTGGTTCATCTTTGGAGCAAATTACGGGAACAGTCGCGGTATCTTCGGGACCGAGATTTTCCTTGTTAATTATTACAAAGTAGAGAGTTCGATTTCTCCCAAGAGCGCTATTATTTCGAGGACGAAACAGCTTATCTTTTTTGAGGGTTTACAACACTTTGCATTAGATGAATTTGTTGATTGCGCCTTGACAGATTGCGAATATAATGTCTTGGAGCTACTTCTGGACCCTCGACTTTAAGACAAAATATGCAATGACATTGATCTAACAGGTGAGCATTTACGTGGAGCCCAGGACATCTTAGGGATATCATAGGCCCCAGTTCGTCAGTTCGGTTCGGCCTTAACATCTCAATGCAGGCTGCTGTTACAACCTTGGCGGGAATCTGCGCATGCTCTCTCTGTTAATGGTGAATCGTTGTGAACAGTTGAGCAGTGTCTGCACTTTGAGAGCTATGTCACCGCCACCGATCATAAATCGTATAGCTCAGGCTCGGATGGTGTTTACTAACTTACGCCATCTGTGGCACTAGTATAAAAGACCTCGTGCATGGTGCCATTGTGGGGTGGTCTCATTCTTCACACACTGTCCGTTTCCGACCATGGACGTCTGTGTTCGATTGGCGAGGTGCAGTGTACCAGCAATGACGGAATCTGCCGACGTGTCTGTGGGGCAGACAGATTCTGTTGATCTCTGAGCATAATGTTCTCACCTGACAAACTTCGTTGGCTTGATCATGTCTTACTGATGCCGATTCATCAACTGTCATACCGGGCCTTGTTTGCGAGTGCTGTGTTAATATTGGATCGTCACTTTCGCTTGACCCAGAACCGAGAAATCAGAAGAGACGTGGCTGCACTGTTTCCTGGACAAGTGAGACAAACTAAGGCCACACAAACACGGGATTTATAGGACAAAACGATTACCATAGATGGCGGACAAACATAGAACGTATCAAATTAAATAGTCAGAAGGCAACGCGAGAAAAAACTGTCCAGATAGCGCACAGGCGTTCGACCGCACACCTACAATCTGATTGGCTGACTGAGGCCATACCGCCACCCACGACCATACCGTCCGAACCGGGCCGGCCGGTCGTTGTGACGTGACGCGTCCTAGCTGTCTCGTTTGGAGATGCGTCTCCTAACAGTTAGGTTAGGATCGGCAGTCTGGTTTAAGTTCAATACTAGACCCTTGTCATGGGTAAGCACTTGTTTTTTTATTTGGACCGCATGGATGATGTCCGCGGACGTGGTTCCCCTATTATTTGTGATAGGAGAAGCGGTGGTGTTCGTTGGCTATAATGTCTTGTCTGACGAGTTGATAATTAAAATCAGGTAGTGTGGACAAGTAGATCCTGACTTCTGTTCTAAAATCGCGGTAGTTGTGTGCACTTTGGGCAAAAGATCCGTTAAGGGTATTTGCCGGAAGCATACTTTACAGCGAATATGGTTTGGTCGCACAGACAAGTGTGAAACGTAAAATAGTGTTTTGTGAACACGTCTGTGGTCGGCGTTAAATGAGATGCATGGACTGATTTTACAAGTGATCAGTGCCACGCCACATACACTGTGCCTATACTCGGGGTACCTTCGCAAGACAGGTGTTTTGACCTCCGGAAATACACCCTTTTTCACCTTATGCGCACTGTTGAAATTTTACCGGTTGGAAGAACTTGCAAATTTCGTGTACCGTTGATTTCGTTTGGACTCTAATAGAAAAATGTAAAGAAGGAGACACGTATACATGTGTTCCTTTCAGCAATGTAAAATTCAATGGAAACATTATGAGCTAGTTGTAATACTCTTCCTGAGGAAGGCCACCTGAGGTGGTTGAGACACGAAGTGTTACAGCTTGCTCGTAATGTTGTGTTATTGTCAATCCATTTGTCAATAACATGTCAACCACGACACCCAAACTGTTTGACTTCATTCGTACCAAATTCAGTGGGAACAGATTGAATAATAGTATAGAGGGAGAGGAGTAACTGAGACGTGGACAATAAAGCATAAAACAAGCACTCCTCACTAAACTGTTACTTGTTATCACTTGCAACTTCAGAGTTTTCTGTTTGGACACCCGGAATTGTAGCACGAACGTGTTCACCGTCCACTGATGGTCGGCAGGACCAATTTAGGCAGTGCGCCGCAGATTTGGCACTGTAATATTAGAGTGATGTTTGGATGTCAGATGGCTTGTCGGGTGTTGTAGCCTGAGTGAGTGGTTTCGTGAACGATGGTTTAGACGAGGAGTACGAATGTTTTTTGAAGTTTGCAGTGACCTACATACCATTCTGTTGGTCGGAATTAGATGGCCACTGTCATATCGGAAGTACATGGATAATCGACCGAGTTTGGACAGTCTTTGTTGATAGGAAGGACGAAGCGGTACGACACTTCCTAGCTGTGTGCTGTAAATCTAAATGGGTATCCTCCATAACATAGGGCCGGCAAACTTGAGTATTAAACTGTAAACGTAGGCCTGTTGGTAGATTGAACACTTCAGGCAAGTTGTTCAACAGAGGCCTCCCGAACAACCAGGTTGACGTTGCAAATTTTATGTTAAACTATTTTTTAATCCCCAGGCGCATTTATCAGACAGACTGGGATCTTCTGAGCTGATAATTCTTAGGGCTGGCTCACAGTCGCTAATACGCTATACTTTCACACGGTGATTATCTTCTGGAAATACGGGAGTTAGTCGCTCTAAGGGGCTGGACGTTTTGTGGTGACCACTGACTTTTCCCAACTGCATGTCATTATTTTTGGTGTTGTAGGTCGTAACAAGAATCACCAGTGTACCGTAAAATCTGTTTCTGCCTTACCTCATTTTCAACATATTCTACACGTTATTTGCTTGGTGGTGCTTCTCTTTGATTACGCTTTCAAACGTTGCTGATCGGTATTTTTTCGGCAGCAAGTCAACAGTCCCTTTTCATCCAGACTAAATCCAGCTCGCTCACTAATTAAAGAATTTCTGCCATTAGGATACACTTGCTAAACCTTCCACTTGTTTGTTAGTTTTATTTGTTTACTATTTTCTACCGTCTTCAATACAATGGATGTCGGCATCACTCATATGATGCGAATTGAGCAAATAGGCTGATCTATCAGATCAGATTGCCGATGTACTCGGTTTTCCAAGACACGTGATTGTAGAATCATTTTTTTCGCCCTGAACGCCTGCATCCAGTCAGAATGCTGTTCGTCCCTGCGTCTGTTTTACTGGAATTGAGGCAGTTGTCTGTTTCAGCTCGCATCAAGCACGTTCGGTTAGTTCTGTCTGATACTATGGTCATAAACAAATATCAGATGGTGTGGTTCACTCGAAGCCAACCTTGCTTTAGTCATGAACTCAGTAATGCGCACTTAAACGATACTGATATGACCACAGCCTCGGATGACCAAGAATAGTCTAACGACTCATGCGGTCACGAGTATAGTTGACCTTTTTGTCTGATAGGTTAAGGTATGCTACTTCTTGAGGCTACGGCGAACTCTATCCTTACAAACATGACGTTGACTGTACCGAAACGTAAATCTGAGTCATAATTAATTCAAGGCAGGCTGGTCAATACGTGTGGTTTATCGGTAGGTAGCTGACTTTGAGGCGACGGTCACGATTTTTATCAGGTTTGGTTCAACCTGATCCGAATTGCTACCGCTACCCTCTGATTTCACGAATTTGACAACGGTGTGAAGAATCACTGATAACTGAGTTCACTGTAAAGGATGTGCACATCGAAAATCCTTGCGAAGTTTAGATTGGTAATCCTCCACTATCGTGTTTTTCGCGTGCACAACAAAAGAGATGACCAGTTAGAAATTAAGGGTCAGTTTGAAAATGTCTACAACCAGCCCAACCAACTGATTCCTATGTTACGAGTCAATCTGGATCATTTCAAATTGGACTTCATCAGCTGCTGCTATCAATACCAGCAAACACATTTGACTCGTAAAAGTCTCATCACAAGAGCCTTTCGAGAATGTGACGATGTACTCAGCACGTCTGGACAAAGTAGCGATCATAATCTTTTGCAAAATGTTCACCAGGTTTTACGCCGTGTTATTCGTCAACTATTAGTGCCAAATAGTCAAGAACAATTAACCGTCGGTCGTCTTTAAATGGATTTACTTATGCTCTTCATTCATCCCTGTGATCAGTGGATACGTTTGTTGTTCCATTTAAGATCTTGCTTTTATTTTCCAGCTAGCCGTTTATCCATTATGAGTTTGTTTCGAATGAGTCCACATAATAATTTATGTAACCGTGATAGTTATGAATGATGCGGCTTTCGGAATAGTGTTAAAGAACGTCTTCAACTGATTATTCCGTTAGCTTCCTAAGTTCAACATCCTCTCTGTTCTCTTAATATGCATCGCATGACCACTAAACTCAGAAGTTGGCCGAGTGAACACTTCGTAACATCCATCATGTTCATATGTCGCTGGTGCATGATTCCGAATTGATTATCTCAACACCGGCCTGTAAATTACGTGAAGAAAGTCTCACTTCACTGTGTTCGGATATTTCAGATGTGTATTAACGTTTGGGTGGAGCCAGAGCGCTAAAATTCAACATTGTACTGTCAAGTATGATTGGAAATAAGTTAGAGAAAATCATGAACTTTATTCACAATTTTGAGTAACCCTCAGATTTTGTGTGTACCAGTTGTTCCACCACTTGGCCACGGTTTGTTTTTCCATCATTATTCGCATAGTGTTCGCATACTCTACCATTTTCTTCGGATGTATTACTGAGTTTACGTTGTCCACACACTTGCTGACACAGGCCGACATATAAACACTCCCACTTGCGTGTTCACATTCTACGAATAGCATCCAGTTAAAGCCGATAAAATTGGTTTTATCTACGCGACTCCGTCTCTCTAACTCAGAGCATCACTGTGACCGAATTGATTCAAACTGACCGGCGACACCAACTTTCAGCCGAGACAGCGCAACATTAACCAGTTCGTACACTCTTGCTCACAATAATCATCCACTGGGCAACTGACTTCTCTCGAATATCGACTCTTCAGGTTTGAGTTATTGTTAGTAGTTCTCCCAGCCATCACGGATTTAGGGCACCCATTGCATCTCTCAGTAACACTCGGCATGACATTGAATTTGAATGTCAACCACACGTTACTCCACTAACTTCAAATATCGAGATTAATCTATCACTCACTGTGAAATGTATATCATGAGAAGGCGTGTTACTTTCACGTGTATGTCCTTGGGCGATTTATGCAGGTGTGCTCAGTATTTCTCGTTATCGCCATCTGGATTCTCTTTCTGGTCTGACTTATTGGGGTTGATAAGTATGAATAGCTGAGGACGACCTTTCCTGATTTGAAGAAGAGTTAACTTAGGGGAAACCATAAATACAGTTGGTTTTCAGTCCTGGGAGAGTTACATGGTTTTCATGTGGTTTCACATTCTTTCCACAGAACTTAGTACGTCTCGACTTAGTACGTGCTCGGCTGCACTGTTGGCTTATCCGTGTTGAAACTTTGATAGACCAAACAAATACGTAAATGACTAAGTCAGAAATCTTAATAATACCTAACCACCCTGAATTAGTCTGGTTATTGAAATTATTAAATGAATTAACCCGTTTCGCCTTCACTACTAGACGCCCTCTTCTGTACCATCACCACTGCCTTCGCCTGATGTTTCGCGATCACTCCCTTACATCCGTTAGTTCAACAGTAGATTTCTTAAGATTGGCAGTGATTAGCCGCTTTAAATGCAGGCGGGAGTTGTTTGTGACAACATGCACTTCAACTTCACTAGTTCTGTTATATTGGTAGCCATCTTCTTAACGTGGTTCTTTCTCTCCGTTTTCCTGTAGGCGTATCTCATTCGTATCTCGTTCGCACAGGAGACTGCTTAGACAGTAACTTTTAACTACTGTTAGCAAAATAGTAGTATAAACTACTTTGGAATTAGGGTTTCGAATTATTGCAGAGGCACATCGAGACGTGACGCATAGGGACACTACCACTATCTACTCACCGTCATGTGAACCGGTGTTACAGCAAGTTACCGTGGATATAATTATTCCATTCATCCCGAGATAAATTGTTCACGGCACTCAAGGTCAGTAGTAACTCCAATGGAGCAGGAATAGGCTGTATTCAAATACTGAATTGTCAATTTATCGAGTCCTACTCTTAGCATCAGCCGATTTACCAATATTGACTGTAAAGTAATATGTCTTTGGTCACTGTAACTAATCAAGCTTCCGGAAGGCTTTAGAGTCAAATCGCCCCACATTTTTGTATCCTATGGGGTGGGTTCCAGCATCCAACCATGCAAATCATACGTGTACGCGTATGCTCGTGAAAAATACAGCTAATTCTGGTGAACCGGAATCGGTTGGATGGTTTACAACAGACCTGAAACAAAGCATAGATCACACTGACAACAGATCCTATTTTAACACACATTCGCACGCTCCTAGTTATCAATCGCCCAGACGACGTTTGTTAATCAACACTCGTCAGTTACACGGGCATGCCTTGTTTGTTACACTGCTGGTCGTTTGGAGACCATATCCTGGGTATCGTGCATAGTTGCGTGAAAAGTGAACAACGCAGTCACCATGAATTCCCCAAAGATAGGGTAAGTTTTATTATACGATGATTTAAACCCTCGTACTGAACCTCAGCAAACAATCAGATCATTACCAGTATGGTAAGTATGGTTGTTCTTGAAGAACTATATTGGAAGTAAGTTTTATTACAATACATCTTCATAATCACTAACGGAGTGATCTAGATGAATTGACTTACTCCCTCCGGCTGGACTGACGAACCACCACCCTGTATTGTGAGAACATTGTTGCGACCGTTTATTGGCCTACATGTTATTATCATCATATGTATTATGCCGTCTAACTTCATGTGGCGAATTCTCGAATGATCATTCCAGTTTCCACGTTCCAGTTGATCTGTCTTCCTGCTAGTTTGACGTGGCGGTCAAAATTTCGTACTGTGTTCACTTGTTCTTGGCGATCTGGAATAACCCACTCTACCATGTAATAGGCAATTCCAGTAACGCTGGCTCAAATGATCAAATCCTGCCAATTCGCAAAAGTATAACGAATGGAAATCGATAGCCTTACCCCCACCTGTTTTGTCTGGGTTTAATGTAGCCGACCCGTTTGTGAACTATAGGAGTCACCACGAACAGTAGGGGAGGACCCAATTTATGTGCGAGTCACATTGTCAAGTGAGTGACAATCATTATTTCAAATTGAACACCACTCACACTTGATCCCAACTTTCGCATTCAGACAAGCGTTTCGGTTAGCTCATTTCCGTCGAAGAAATGATTGAACAAATGGCCGGTATAAAACCTAGACTTATGTAGCCAATACGACGTCAACATCAATGATTTGTGGTATGCCGTGTGAGCTGGTGACGTGAGCCAAGAACGTGTATGGCACAAGGATTGTTTATTTGGAAAATCAACATATAGGGTATACGCTTCAACACCAGAACAAACAAAACATTCGCTTGCATATAATACTGATCCAGGGTCGTCACGGCCGCCAATGTTGTTCACATATGAGAAACTCCGTTTCATGCCATTATTCACTCCAACGTTTCTTTTTGTATCTCCCCCCGGTTGCTTCATTATTGAAATACTTGTTGCTGCCTAACTACTGAGTAGTAATGTGAGTAGTATAGTGCGCTTGCTTGTCCTTATCACAACAGTAGGTGAGCGGTGCATCTCTTATCGGCGCAAGCTGGAAACAGGAGTTATGTCATGGCCGCCTTATCTTGTACTCGAACTAGTGTTGATCTCACGTAGTTGCGTACGACTTAATACAGAACACTCCATTTTATTGAAGAACGAATTACTGGAATTTGCGCATCCGCTAGGCTTGAACCAACAACAGAAACGGTATATCTAAACACAGCAAGTATTCTGTCAGCTGAGTTCTGGTGTCACGGTCGGAGGTCACGGATTTCCCGCCTTATCCGGTTTGTCCCCATCCCGATTTGTCATGTGGAATTCATTAGATTCTATGTGGGCTTGAGTGGCCTGGCAGAACCTCATATGAATTTCATGCAGGGATCCACCGGCATCACTGTTGAGCATTGAAATTACATTACTGGTAAGTATTTTAGCGGGCGCAATAATTTGAAGTCATCCGCTTCAAAAAATCTGGGCTTTAGCCGGACTTGAAACGGCGGCTATATCAGCCTTCATGAATGTGCCTGTTAAGTGCTTTCTGCTATACTGCTTTTAATGCTTGTTAGAATGCGAAATTGATGTTTTCATCCGAATGATATATTTCCATTCAGTTTAGGACACGTTGCTGGATCAGTCTCTCCAGTTTCCCGATGTGTATTTGGGGATTTGTTTAATATAAGTTGAACATCACTGGACTGATTGCAGCGTGCTTATTTAGTCACACGTTTCAGATAGTACCTTTCTGGTCAGTGCTGGAATGCAGACTGTCTTGTTAGACCTCATCAGTATTGCGCATCTTTACCAGTGTCGGGGGTTTGAACTTCGTTTCACATTCTCGTCAAGCAGCGGCGTTCACCTTTGAGCCCCAGACTTCAGATATGGCGCGACCAAATTATCACATTGAAATACTCAGCTACATTGGTTTATGGATAATGTTCAGGTAACCGGATTGTATCCGGATTTATCGTTAAATCTAAGCATCGACCATAAGTTCGAGACCTTTCTGCTAAATTGAACTCGCATAATAAATTAATCGTGCTAGGCAGCGCTTTGATTGCTAATATGAAATCAGTCAGTTTGTCGAGTTATTGGTTGATTTAGCTAAATAAAGTTTACCAAAATTTTCGTTTACGGTGGGTTTTTATGTCGGTTGACTGATGCTTAAATGATGTTTAACTTTACCTCGTTCGTTCCTGAGTGCTCACTGGTAACTGTATGCGATCCGTCCTCATCTCGAATCTTGAAAGTTAGTCATTATCCATGTTAATAATGGTAACATATAATGATTGTGCTCTTGTCTGGTAAGTCCAGTAGACATTACTTTAAATGAGGGGGTTATCCGTACGGTTTGTATCAAAACGATCACACTGACCTCTCAAACTGGATGTGTGCAAACAACTGCTTCAGTGAGACACACATTCATTTGGTTGGTACGTCCTTTCCACCTCCTTGTGGATGCATGCACAATAACGTTTAGCTGATTGACGATTGCACCTTTGTTTTAATTTAGTTAACACAACCTGAACCCAATCATTAAGGAGGCAACAGATGCTAAGCTTGCGTACATTCGTTGGCGGTAAAATGAAAATAGTGCTCGCACCCCATTAGAGCATGTGTTCGAATACATTAACCTTTTCGACCAGTGTTTTTACTTTTGGGGCAAATGGTATGATTGTCTGTACCCTGTTTGTAAAATTGTCATGGTTCATTGTCAATTTACATTTGGGCTTTGGTTTTGATCGGTATTATTGTTTCATCTTTCCCATTTGCTTGCTCATTGTTTGAATCGATCACATGGACTATAAGTCTGATTCTTACTGAAAGATTTCATGTTATAAACTGATGTCGCTGTCATCCATTTGGTCACCGGTTCTTGTGAACATCACACTTTTGTGTCACCGATCGACTACTAGCTAAGTCATTGTCGTGCTCAGGTAATTATCTAACTGATTGTTCTGTTTTTTCTCTCCGGGTGAATTACACGTAAGTGAATGTTAGGAGTGAATTTCTGCATTTTAGAAGAAATCTATCCCGTGATGTAGTGTGGATATTAGATGTGATATCTATTCGACATTTTCTTAGTGCACAGCTTAAACCGACCGTGCGGCATCCGATGGAAACAGATTAACTGATTGATCCAATCAATACATCGTCGCATGTTTGTCATTCTTAGATTAGTCCAGGCACTCATTATTATACCTAGTAGTCATGCCCAGTGCACACAGAAGTTAATAACCTTGACTTCATATTTGCATTGGTTTGTGCTGATCAAAGACCAGTTTGGATGTGAACCCGTATTCCTCGTTCATTCTTCCAGAAATCTCTTCTTTAAGTTCACGCAGATCCAAGGTCGCTAGTTATTTGTTTGTTTATTTAGTGTTCGCCTCATTAACACCCATGGGAATTAGCAGACTGTTGGTTTCTTCCTAAATGTAATAAGTAGATACGTTGTCTAACGTTGATCAACTCAGTCTTTGTGCTAGGTTGACAACTTCAAGATTGGTTGACTTATCCATTTACTTTGAATAAGGCAATGAAAAGACGTAAATCATGTGACTTTCTTCGGATTAACATTTCGTACATTGTGATCACACGTTGACATGTAACTAATTTTAAACATTAAGGTTCCATAGGGCGGAAATAATGACTTAAGGGATTAGATCTACAGACACTGAAATGACGATTAAACAAATGAGGATGCTTGCTATCAATTGACACTGCATTAGCTAGTTAAGGACTGGAACACTAGCCGTCTTCGGATTTTCGATAATTGATGTCTGTGTTTAGTCACGTGCTCCAGAACAACACTAACTTAGTAGTGTTTGCCATCAAACTTGTAGAGGGACTGTCGATTAACGGTACTATGTGCAAAAGTACAATTTTGCAAACGAATGAGGCATACCATCAGTTACGAAGGATATATTCAGATATATCGGTAGGAGCGTACATTTCGAGCATACTCGGTCAGTAGTCTTTTTCCAAGATAAAGCACGTCCGGTGCTCCTCGTTAATTACGACGATATATAATCACCCACTGACTCTAATTAAACGAAATCTGATGTCGATAACTAGAACAAAAAAGTACGAACTCTATTTTGCTAATGGAAATATCGGCATTGAACATTGGGTGCAGATTGAAATTTTTTGAACAGTGTGCACCAACACAGAGTATATCACGAGCAAATCTCGTGATTGTAAAAACCTGAGACTGAGCCATTTTGAAATCTGTCGGCTATTAGCAGATGCACATCAATATTAAGCAACTTTCGTTATCTAATCGTTTGCATTCAAACACTTGCGTTGTCATGGGCTTCTTTGTTACTTACAGTTCAGTCTCGGTTAAGTCACCGTTCGCATTATCGAAACCGTGTTATTGTGAGTTGTATCTTTGTTCCAAAGATACAAAAGCTAATCGTGTCTGTCGCGTATACGAGAAAAGCCATCTGTATCGAATGCGCTTGTTGTAACATTTATTTAACGAGTGTTTCAAAAACTCGTATTTTTTTCGTCCTAATAACATACCAGTTGTGGGATAATTTCAACTGGTGGAAACTTGAGTGATAGTTAATTCATTGGCAATATTACACACTGCAGCATCAGAAATCATCTTTAGGTAGAGAAGGCATCGAGTAATTGGTTTTCTTTTTGTTACAAACTGGTATATTGAAATACTGGCACGACAGTTTTCAATTTATTTCTTATTGACATAAGATTTTCAAATATTTGCCATTGCAATCAATATGGTAGTAATTGGACAATGTCATTTCCAATCAGCTGGTTTATTTATGTCTCAGATCTAACACAATAATGTTGATTCGAATGAACTCACAAACATCTTGCCAAACCGTACACACGCACAATGTGTTGTATGACATAAAATTCGAATCAATACACTCACAGAAATACCTGGAAGCTTACAACTAAATCGTAGGTTCTCAAAGCAGACGCCAAACGCAACGTCAGCAGACACATAATGGAATGCGTGCGGCTACACAACACGTGCATAGAGTAACTTGTCTGACGAACTCGTTTTTTTGTACATCGAGATATTGGTTGATTCGTAAGAGTAAGAACTCCATAGGTGGTGATTGGCGCCAGTCCACCACGAATCGCTTTTTCTATCCTGTAGTGTTCACATACAAGTGCTCCTTGGAATGTGAAGAAACTTGATTATGAACAATGTGTGTTGTTGTTTGTACCGCGTCGAGATATTTGATTAGGTCATCCATTCTCATGGTACACAGCGGTCAATGTTCGTGAATCCATGTGCGTAAACCTTTCTCGTAGTTGTTTCGTTTGCCCCAAGAGACTGGTTTAATATCGTAAACAAGCGGCATGATTAATATCACGCTTAAGTACTTGGCCGTGAGCGCCACGCCTAATTCTGGGCATCAGAAACGGTACATCAACGTCGAATACTGGGGCTGTCATGAGGGACAGTACGCATTCAACAAGGAACAGCTTCCTGAGACTGCAAATCATTCTTTCCGTGGGGATGTTTCCCACTGTCAGGAAGTATTTTACTCCCGTGGAATCCATTCGATGCGAACGTGAAGCAGCGAGTAAGACAGTGTTAATTTACCTGGTTATTAACAATAGACAGATTCTGACTTTCCTTAGCTGCTGCGCTTCCTCTCGCTCATATGCTGATGAGATTCAACTAGGTCGATTCAGATACTTTGCTGCTGATCACTAGGACCAACTGTTTGCAAAAACCTTTTTCATCTGGAGCCGTGGACGATGTTTGCTCGTTTTCAGGCCAACCACAAAATCAGTCGATCGATTCCAGTCCACTAGCGAAAGGAGGCGCAGCAGTTAGGGAAACAATTAATATTCCTTTCTAGAAACCCTGAGGGATTGTGACCACGCATTCTGATGGATACATGTTTAGACTACAATCTGCCACTTATTCAAAGGTAGTGGATTCGTCTGTCCGTTGTGCCTGGTGTTGATGAGACCCAACTAAATCAAAACAACTGTCTGCCATTTTGTTGGTGACAAATGGGACAAATTGTTTGCAGATATGTTCTCAATAATGACACTAGGGTCTCAACAAAACTGTTCTCAGTGTATTAACTTGCTACAGTCCATCTAAACTGTGTAAACCATGGATTGACATACGTTACGAGTAGTATGGATGATCACGTATCTAGCAGGCTAGGTTTACAGGTCCGGGGTGAGCATGATTTGGATACGAACGGAACCGGTTGTTAGTGTATATTTGGTACCATGTGTCAGTATAAAACGTGTTTATCTACCACTCCTCGAGTTCTGATCCTTTTTTAAATTTGTGACAACATACAAGAAACTGGGCATAATAAGAATAACCTGTGTTCCAACAGCACATTATGACAAGAAGATATTACGAACAATTCATCGTAGACTCTGTCTTGAAGCAACTGATGGAAGGAAGAAAAGAATTTTTCACAAACCGGAACAATGAAAAACTTGCTAGTTCTTTTGATATGTTTCACCTAAAGGTTTAATTTTTTAAGAACCTTATTTGTTAACACGGATTGTATAATTTGAATTGAGTTTCAGGGATTCAGATTTTTTCAAATTGAACACCACCCACACTTTTGCATTCAGCTAGCCCAATTCGAAAGGAAGCACTTGGCTCGAGTTTCACTCTTATCAGGGCTCATCTTTAGTACATATCCTTGTCCGAACCAGGATTTCCATTCCGACCTTCGCGTGTTAAACACAACGCCAGTGAACTCACACCAGGTATGACCGATCAGTCGTAACTGAACACTCAACCGCAATCTTGTGTGAATACTGTTCGGATTGCCTGATTGTCTCGATTGCAGAGAAAGTGGCTGTCCTGTTAACTTCATGCGATAACCCCGTAATTTAAATCCGTGAAATTCAAGTAAACCGTGTACATTGTTCAATTGGTTGAAGTCCGCAAGCTCAACCTAACCGAGAAGTTTTTGTTGTTCACTTTAAGCGTAGTCGCTTCATCCGTGACGGTGGGATGTTTGTTTGAGCGAATGAATGGACGGCTTCCAATTTGTTTCTGAAGTGATAAGCCCAAATCCGTCAGCGCTGTAGTCGTTGTGTACCTGGTGTACAATGGCCACCAGATGCACTATTCCCGGGATTTTCGTGTGATCTGCCAAATTTTCATCAGTCACACCGAGCTGGTCAAACACGTGCTCTCAGTCACCAATGAATTGATCGCCATTCGATTACACCATCTGATTGTTCACACACGTCATTTGTGCGAATCTTACGCCTATCGTGACCAAAGCTGACGTTACTGTTCTACAGGCTTATACAGAATTATATTCCCGATCCGGTGACAACATCGTATAAACTTCATCAGTATTGGCAACTCACTACTTAAATGGTTAGTAAATGGATGCCTGCAGTAGTGCAAAGCTTCCTGTGAATCAATTGTATAGAAGAGACCCATTTGCGAAAAATCTGGGCCTCGGCTGGATTCGATCCAGCAACAGAAACTATTTATCAGTAATTCACTGTCAATGCTCATCGGTGGCGTTAATGGATTCCAGCGTGAACTGATCGGGAAATCCTGCCTGGGCAGTCAATCGGTTTTATCATTTGGTGGATTCCATATGACACAGTTCGTTGGGTGGGCAACTAGATAGAAATGCGAAATTTCTAAGCTTCAGGCGTGGCTTCGTTTCTCTGCTGGTAGACCGTTTGCCGCGTTTAGGCATGTTGTTTCTGTCGATGATTCGATTCCAGCCGAAGTGCAGAGAATTCGCACGTGGGTCACTCCTAAATTATCAAATCTGCCAAACTACTTATAAGCAATCATATAATATATATATATATATATATATATATATATATATAT
>JTDE01005384.1:26107-45786 GCA_014338405.1 Paragonimus skrjabini miyazakii
AGGAAACAAACAAACCAATTTGAACGTGCTTGAGGGATCGAAACAAAACGTTCGTTTATTGAGGTATGCTGGTATGGAGGTAGGACTGTACGGATAGGACAACACTATGCGGGAACAGGGTATTCCTAATTCGCGAAACTGGAGTCGTTATATTGTCCAGCGGCATGGAAAGTGTGGTGTCATCAGACCGTGAGGAAGACGTAAGTGACAAGAAATTTGGTTTCAACCGATACCACAAAGTTGCTGTTGGACCACCAAGTGGGGCTTAGACATTTCGGTCACCAAAAGTCGAAACAAGTTGGATTAGTTATTACAGTGAAATACAACTGACGAAATAATATCACAACATGCCTTGATTATTCCTGTTCGCTCGGAGAATAGCAAAAATAGGCAGCAGCTCGTCTGTGCTGGTTTAAAAGTATAATCAACAGTGAATTGTCGATACGGTCTAGTACACGAGTCAGAAGCCGGCAAGTCACTGTTTCTCGATGGTGTGTACATGAAAAACAACTATATGTGAAACATCTAGTCGAAAACAGTACTGTTGATGAATAATGGACGAGATCGAGCCGGCAGTCGCTCACACGATAGTGTCCTGAACCCTCATGCCAGTACACGAAATGGACAAGGCACATTGTCTGCGTTAGAATAGTTATCAAGGCATCCGTGATAAACGACGGATGTAGAATACAGATTACCTGAGTGAGGAAGGGAATCGCGTAGCCAGAACGAAATATACATCAAGGTTTGGATAGGTCACTTTTGTGATACTGCTGGTGTAAAAGTTTCCTACAGTCTGAAGGTGAGCAACGCTAATAACAATGTACATATGACACGTAGGTAGCAGTCCATCAGATATATATGAACAGTGAAACTAGATAACGAAACATCTGGACTTTCCAAAATCCTGAGTGTACAATAAGAATGATCTAGACTGTTATGAATCACCGATTGAACCAATGGAGCGAGGCACGGCGGGAAAATGGGTTGGTGCGTAATACCCCTCAATCTGTAATTCGTTTGTTGGATGGAGATATACGAATCTTGGAGTTTAAAGTCCTCTCAACACAACCACGTACCGTTCCGTTCGTGTGGTGATAGGATGTGCTGCTCAGCATGTTTCGTATCACTGAGTGGTAATTCGCCTTAAGGCATCGCATATAATTGTGCAACAATACCTGTTTAGTTGTTATGACAATGTTCGTGGCCAACAGCCAAAACAAACAATAAGCAAGATAATATGTGAGTGGTGCTGACACTAGCGTTGCTAGAGCGCTTACATGACAGGTTCAAGTGAAGTACAGAATGTGTGCAGACAAACGTATTGGAGGTTTGGTGATGGGTTTACTAAGATGGTTCGGTTGACTGAAAGACGACCCGTCAGTTTCAGGTGAGGTCACTTGAATCGTTACAGTATTGTTCGGACGCATACAATAGCAGCGATGAACAGAACGGACGTGTTGTGTGGGAATGTGCGAGTTGAACGATAATGATCGTGCTTCACAAGATAACTTTTTGCTACACTATGTGCCTGAATGAATACGCCGTTGATCGATCAAAGCCCGATCAGTCGGAATGAAGCATGAATTCAAGCGCGAGCCTGGGGCACAGGCAGAAACGGCACGCATACAACAGCCATCAAGGATGAGTTGTTGTCTAGGTGCGAGAATGCGTAACAGGGAGGGGGGCTGTAGTATGAGAACGTGCATACGCACCTACTGGGTGACATCCCAATGGAAGGAAGCTCAGATTGATTTGGGACGGGAGCTGAGCTGTCTCAGACGTGAGTTGTCCAACATGAATGTGTTCGGGATGGATTGTCCCGGATGAATCGGTTCGGACTTATTTGACGCTTGCCGTTCTTAAGTTATCGCTAGCTGATTTAGTTCAAAATTGCAAATGACAATTTGTCGCAGAATGCTTATTTTGCCCGGTGAATACCAGTGTGTTTACCTAGTTGCAAAATCCATGCATCTACCTACGGTCTGTCACGATTGGGGGCAGCTAACCAACGAAAAGTCAGATCATTTTCTATGATCAGCAGCCATCAGCCAACTTTTGGTGAGACTCATAACCAACATACTGTTGAAAAGTTACAACCTACTACGATGAAAATTGCGTCCACTGGTAAATGACCATTGCGGACTCGATTAACGTGTTTCTTCCCAATGAACTCAATCAGCGAAGAAGCTGATAATGACATGTGGCTGAATAGAAAGTTGCTTTTGAAATTTGGTGCAGTATCGGTTTAAAGCACGCGCGACCATGTCAGCCAAAATTAATAGTTTAATACTGTTCATCATTAGATGCATCTTGGGTGCTTTCGTTTCAACACATTTTTGTCTATGCTTTATTTCAAGACAGACTTACATTAATATGGCCAACTGAAAATACTGAGAATATATCTTTTCATGAAGAAAAGTATGAGACATTTATGTTACTTTAAAAGTCTACAATATACATTTTAATTTTCCTTTTATTACGCTAAGCTTGGTAAATCTTTCCTTGTTACAGACCACTCATAAATCAATAAATCTATCCTGGAAGTTCAAACAGGAGCCTACACGCGTGAGTTGCAGGTACACTTTTAGTCAGTTTCGATTCAATACAAAGCTGTTTGTCGTAATGGGTAAGCTATCTTCATTGATAATAGACCCAGTGTATGATAGTGAGCAGGCTTTTGCTAAGGAATTCGACTACGATTTGCTTGGACGTCCAATGTCATGGACTAGCCGATTTTGGAAAAATCCCTTAATGTCGTTACGTTATACACTGGAGACGTATCCAAATGAGATATTGTTTTTCACAATCCTCATTTTCCTCGTCATTTTCTTCATTCCATTCGCTATCAAGCGTTTACAGAGAGTTCATCACACATTGAAACTGATCAAACGATTGGTGAACGAGGTGAAGCAACTGGACAGGCTAGACAAACTGATACAGGAAGAAAGGTTTAAAATGGAGCCAGACATGGCAGATGCCATTGCACAAGCAGCCATTCGAACGTACACGGGCTTTATTGGACTAACCACAGGAACTGATAAACGACCAATTCCATTAAATGGTGAAGAGTTTGAAGTCGTACGATTTGTATTGGACTCCGAATGGGTCAAAACCAAGGCGCAGAAACGCTTGCTTCGTCATATCCAGGAACAGCCTGAGATCAAAGTACAGCATACGCCTCCTGTAAGGGAGAAGAGAGAATATGAGGAATGGAGTAAAACTTTCAGTGAATTGACTCAGACAAATGAGGGTGTAAGAAAGGAAGACAAGACAGCTGGAGCATTCGAATGCACTAGACTATCTTGTACTAGAGGAAGTGAGTCAGCAGAGGGAGAAGATGGAGATTCTGAACGAATTCCTACAAGAACAACTAAGTCATCCGTTGAATGTGTGAGTCCTTCTTGTAAACGAAAGAGTACTTCTCTGAGTCGAATTTCCGGAACATATGGTGTGCTGGATGATCGCTATTTGAGAGAAATGAAATCGGAGTCTGATGATCTTATAACTAAACCGTCAAGGAGATCACGTAGACCATGTAAACGGCGTGGGAAGTTAAGCAAGATGGCAATAAAGGAGCAAACATCCACAACTGATATCAGCGGCTGGACCGAGGAGTATAAGCGTCGTTTGGAACAAGCGATGGAAGAAGCACATTCGTTTTCGAGAGGGATTATCGGAGGCTTACAACGCAAGACGTCATTACCTAAGTGTGTCCTGAAAACCTGTGGAGGAACAGTGCAAGCAGAGGAAGACGAGCGAAGACGGAGGTTCCAGTCTGTTTGGAGTCCCACAATGGATGCCATATGTAGCAGTCTACAACAGACTGAAGGCTTTTATCCCAGTTCCGTCATACCGGAGCATCTGGCGGAAGAGACCGGTCATGAGCAAAACAAGATTTTAATAGAAAAATTTCGATTTGAGCATTACTTCCGAACGATGACTGGGGGAGCTATGCCACGAACGTTGATGCCATGCTTATCCACGTACACAGATAATGATGATTCAATTGTGGGGGTGCCGACTTTACCAACAGATCCGACACCGCGTCGTCGACGAATTAAACGGAAACCAAAAAGAGGAGGAAAACTGTCGAGATGGTGAATATGCCAGTTTAGCGAGATCGGTAGCTAATGCATACAATCGAGGCGATCATTGATCACCGAGGCAGTCGATTAAGGCGTACACTGTTCTTGGTTTTATGCGGTTTGATCAAGAGTGAATGTCCCGATTTCCGCATTTGGAGTAAACATCATGTTTCAAGTGAAGCCAAGGATTATTACTAATGGTGACTGTAAAAATAACGAACAAAATAAGTAACCCTGTCAAATCGACGTGAATAGTTGCTATTAGCATGGTTTTCACTATACATTATAGTACAGTACACATGTATGTTATACGACTGTCGAAATTCAGACCGACCGGCCGACTGAGGGCAATCCTTACTTCCGCACACTTGGAATGGTATGCAAAAATGATTTAAGGCTTGCATGAGACAGTCGGTAGTTTTTTTTCCATCACCCCGTAAATTAGAAGAGACAACTTTAAAAAACGTGGGCCCCAGCTGGATTCGAACTAAAGAAAATAACCGAACGCTCAGACGAGGTAACTGCTGGGCGGAGCTACGAAATCAGGCCTAGAGCTCAGAAGTGTCATTAAACCAATCCAATGTTCCGGAGTAGTAACCGTCCCAACAAGATTTCTTAAGTTCATTCCAAGCATTGAAACTGTGTTGCTAATAAGCTGTTTGTTTCATTTGTTACCTTAGAGGGGAGCAAACTGCGAAGAATCTGGGCTTTGGCGATTAACACCGAGTATCGTCCAACAGTGCACGTGGCAAACTGCTACGAACCAAGAATGCAAGCAGGACGACAGTTGTTTACACAGCCTGAATAAAACAAAACGGTGTAAATCGTGTGACAACCCATTAGGACATTTCACAAATTTAAACCGACTGTTCACCGAAATTCAACAACAAACAGAATTACTCGAATGCAAGATACGGTATAGATAAACATCACTCGTAAGTAGGTAAATCAAAGTAATTAACAGGATAACTATAAGAAGCTTAGAAGGATAATCGAGCATTAAATATTGCGCAACCCTCACACATTTCTGTTAGCTTCTCTAGTGAAAAATATATCCGTGTGAACTTCATCCGCTTAAAACAAAATTTCATGTTTAATTGTTCCTCTAGGCTTCGTATGCTTGTCCCAATGACAACTTTGGTCTAAATACTTAGTGGTTCGACTGCCGTTCTCATTCGTACTTTTCTCTCTACAATGATTGCTTTAGCTGCCGCAAAAGTAATCCAGGTTCTGTTAATTCTCCTGATGAGTTGTATGCCAACAATGTTGATATTGACACAACCGAAGTACATTCTTCTTTTTGTGAGATCATGCCACTTGTACTAGTGACTTTCCCGAAACTGCTGCTGAAGATTCATCCGGCTAATAAGATATTATGGGTTGCGCTGTAACATCATCTCGCAGGAAATCCTCCACGAAGTGGAGAATTTCCTGTGTTCCGGTCCTGTTGTACATGCCTCTGCAATAGACTCTCTAGCTAGGTTTGAACATCGATAGCTGTAACGCCCAGTGATCTGTGGTAGCCTTTTGCGCATCTTTGCTAATCCATGCGCACATATTCGTTGGTCGTCCTACTAGTTGAGCTCTCGGTCGACTGGCAATGGTGGCCTTCACCCATATATTAACTTGAATGTAGATCTCTTCCTTGTGCTTTTTGGCGAGGAACAGTAGGGTAGCAGACGCATTAACACCATTTTCATTCAACTCTGTATTTTGGTCGTAAAGCACTGACTGATCATACAATTACTTCGCTCGAACAGGCTGTGTTGAGTGGAGGTGGTGCAACACAGTTATTGCTTACCTTACCCCTAATCTCTCTAGACAGTTCCATAACTTTTCAGTCCTAAAATAAGGGGCATTGATCAGTTAACACGCTTCCTGAGATTCCACGATCTGCAAAAATTGCTACTTCGCTGACATGCACGTAATGCACGTCGATCAGGGTTGAATGCCATTCCGATTTCGCTTGCGAAACGTGTTATCACAGAGCTGATTTACAGATTATCGTAATGGTCAACGAAAATAGGCTGATCATATCCACTGACCACAGTTCGCTAATTTCATGGTGTCGGATTGATTGAATGGGGCAATGATTCGAGTGAGTACGTCTCTTATCGTGCCGGCATCGCTTGCACACCATTACGTAGTTGGTTGCACCGTTTTTCAATCCTTTTTTGGCACTTAGTAAGTGCATTGACACCCGGTATGAGCTGGCAGATGACATTCCGTCACCAATGATTCTATCAACTCGGTCACTAGTACCTGTGGTATAACATGCAGCTTCGTTTGTGAGTAGTATAATGCATAATGGGCATGACAGAAGATTCTACCCGTTGAATCGAAGCGACTGACGTTTTGAATCAAAAGGTGTCTACGATGGAAGATACGGTGATTGAACACGTCGTAGCGAACCACGCCCTGTCAAGGGCGAGCCTGACGAATCAGGGACCATCTATTTAAATCGAGGAGTTTCTAACACGTGCGTAACAACTGGGAATCGAACACGTCCGAACAACGCCATATCACCCGCAGACGAATGAGCTCTTTGAACATAACAACCGAACAATCATGAAATGGTTATCAGCTAAGGGAGGCGACCGAGAATCTGCACTACCACCGGAGTTATTGACCCACCGGGCGTCTGTGCAGGCAAGCGCGAAGAAATTTCCATTTCAGTTTATGTACCATAGAATCCCTCGATTTCCAGTGGATCAGGACATTGGAATATGGCCACGGTGCAACGATCCCATCAGAGAATGGGTTGTCGAAAGAGGAAGAGTTAAACGAAATCTGGTAGGGTCGCATGCACACATAAAAGAGCAATCAGCAACTCAACGGCTCGGCAAAGCTAGAATGTTCAATCCATGAGAAAGGGTGAAATATCGAGATCATCGGAACATAGTGTAGCGAAAAGGCGTCCAGTAAAGCACAATCTTTATTGCCCAACTCGTTAGTTACCATGCCACACGAGCGCTCGCGATTTGAATCACAACTCCAGTCCACAACACCCCCCGGTTTCCGCTCGCACGTCGTGTGCACTTCCACCCTGTTTAGGTGTGTGATTGGCGCCTTCTACCTGGGGGTTTTCTGCCTGCTATTCCTGATCCGTTTATCCGATTTCGTTGAGCGATGGCTTGTCCGGTCGCTCGTGCTGTCCTCCGTCTATCTACTGCAGGCTTTGAACGTACTCTGCAGCCCTGTCGAGATATTCCTGAGTGTTGGAATAATCACGCCTTCAATTTGGTCATTCATTCTATTTCGGCTGCCACGTCTCGCCCGTTGGTCCGTTCCGGTCGAGCGATGACTCATCCGGTCGCCACACACCGTTCTCCATCCGCTCACCGTGGGTTTTTGAACGCACCTCCCCCTGTGTTGGGGTATTCCGCCGAGAGTTGGAATGCTCGCACTTCCTGCCTGACAGTCCCCCACAATAGGTGCCAGCGCCCTAAGCACAAGGAAACTTCCGCCTAAATAGAAAGTTCTGTATTTGATGATTTTCAAACGGGGTCCAGCAAACAGGATCAGGGGGGACGGCGAGACGAAATCAGTGAGTGGGAGTGAGTTAGCGAATTGGCACGATATGCTGGCGCGGCGAACCAGGAAAAGATCAATAAGCCGGTATGCAACACTGCGCCAGTCAGAGAGGATTCATCAGTAGGTGCGGGGGAACCAAGCAACCACAGAAGAAATGGGAGTGTTTTATACCAGGCAGCTTCGTTTTTGGGTAGTACATTCGTACTTTGCGTACATTCGAGAATCAAAGTGCAAGCCCCAACGCCAAGAAGACGAGGGACCAGGAGTGATTATTGGAATAGTGCGTAAGCACCATGGAGGACGTGTCACCAGGGCGAATGTCAATGTATTGTTGCCAAATGTGTGTGAATACAGGTCAGTCATGCAAATGAGTGTATGCATTTGTTGCCCTATATTTTCGCACAACCTGTAAGAGATTTCATGTAATACATAACGTCGTAGGCCAAACGTCTTCTGCCTATTCGGTTTCGTAGTTAATGCATTAATTAACTAATTGGGCTGCTCGTTATCATTTTCGCATGTCTCTCGTTTCCCGGAGATCGGTCACATTTAAAAGTCAGTTGATTATTTAATCGATTTTCACCTTCTTTCCTTATGCCGTTTGTAGTATATTAAATTTTAGTCACTCCAAGTATGATGAATGACCTGGTCGGACAGCGAATAATTCAACACTAAGTACGTCGGTAAGAGTGGGTCGAAGTCGACAGCGGATGGATCACGAAGAACAGGCGAGAGTGAACGGGACATCACCCAACGTTTAAACAGAAACTTCGCTACGTTGTCAGTTAGAATTCCTATTCATAAACACGAGCGCACGAGTAGCACGGAATAGGCGAATTGGTCATGAAACGTCTGGCTTTAATGAACGAATTTTCACTACACAAGGACCTTCTTGAGCGGATTATTTACATTTTGTTCAGGAAAGTCGACTAGCAGCATGGGCCCGGCGCATACGTAACTTGAAATAGTTTACCGCAGTTATAACTTGGAGTAACGTAGGAGGAACACGAAGTTTGTTGTACGAACGCATGAGCTCTTGTCAGCTGCGAAAATACAACACTTGAAAATAAAACAATCGAATGATTAAGCGGGAAAAACAAAGAAATTTAATGAAACTCACGAACAATTTCACGCAGTGTAATGGTCGGAGCTTTTTGGGACTTGAGACGGTTGACCAACAAGGTCGCAGTGAATTTCATGGTTGAACATCGCGGTCAGAAGTAACCAAACAATTGTCTACGTTGTATCTGGTCAGATCTCAGTGCCTAGCGATGGCTGAAGGTGAGCCTAGGGCGATTTGCGTATGGTTATTGTCTGGCTGGTCCATTACTTGAAGCAGTCACTTTGGCAGAAGCCTATTGACTCGTTTCTCTAGCTTTCTGTTTGTCCTCTCAGTGTGTGTGTGTGTGTGTCACTGTAGCTCTAGGTCAACAAATATATTTAACATCCAAACAGGGCGCTTTCACCCAATTCCATTCTATGTATTTACTTTCCTTCCGTAGATTTAATTTGATACAGCTTTAAAGAGTAACACCCTCTAATGTGTTCGTACTTATCTCATTGGCACCTGTAGTACAGGTAGCTGTTGGCCTACAACTGTTGAGCCTGTGTGAACTAATCCAACCCAGACAAAGGATTTGACAGTAGCATCATCAACGTTTATGTTAGGTTGTTTCTTTGGTCTACCGTAGGATTCGTCACCCTGCACACAAGTTCAGTGAGTGAGCCACAAGTTCATGCTATGTCGTGTAGCACCTGCATTTTTAATCAGGAGAAACTGACTGTCAATACAGACAAAGCAAACATATCTGAGAAACTTTGTGAAACACACATTACACACATCTCTGTAGCTAGACTGCCTGGTGTTCCGTAGGGCCTTCTAGAAAGTAACTACGAGTGAAGGGTCAACTGAATAGTACACAGACAACAGGATGTTATTGAACAAGTGTCATCTTAAAATAAATCACACGTTTGGTGACATTAACGACGTCACATTGCAATGGTATGTACTAAAAACACTGCGAAGTGCTCGTCACAAGGCGAAATATTTTGCCAACCCGCTGCAAGTTGAAGGGTTCGAGATATTGGGCGGTTGGTCACGATCAACTGTGGTAGTACCCGATAAACAAGACAGTGATTTAAGTAATGAGTTCCTACCGTATGGTCCTTTGGACGATTGGTCTTTTCAGGAAGAGATTGAGTAAACTCATGTGGGTGAGTTCAACGTGAGTAGCTTAAATGGAAGCTTTCATAGTTTATAACCAACACGTCATTAATCATATCAACAAAGTATCGAGTAACGAAGTGATTATTAAGACGCGGATAAGAGTCGAACAAATTCAACAGCTCGACAGACGGATATTTTGGATTATGTATAGAACTCCTTAAGGCGAGTTGCGATCTTTGCTTTGGTGCAGGGGATTCCACCAGGATAATTAATTGAATCTACGGTCGAAATTGGTTTAATCTTCATCGGTCTTTCTGAGAAGTTTCAAAAACAGTAGCAGCGTAAAGTGTACGATTTTCTTTCAACAGGTAAACAGGCATATTCATTGTCTTCTGCTCTATTTTTAAAGGGGAGCATAGGATACAATCGTTTGTTCTGGTTTTGTTCAAGCAGGACTTATTGTAGTCGACCAGCGACCACGTTACGTTTGTCACGTTTTACGTTAACCAAACTATGGCTGTAGACATAAACAATATTGACCAAAACTCTAGGTGACCAAATTTGACTGTTTAATCTACCATGTTCCTTAAAGCATTTGA
The DNA here is from genome assembly GCA_014338405.1 of Paragonimus skrjabini miyazakii. Lineage (NCBI taxonomy): Eukaryota > Metazoa > Platyhelminthes > Trematoda > Plagiorchiida > Troglotrematidae > Paragonimus > Paragonimus skrjabini miyazakii. The sequence continues at coordinate 36,496 of JTDE01005384.1, forward strand.
GAGGGCTTACTGTTTAATCGGAAGATCTAATGATGTTCGTCATAAGGATTAATCAATTCACGAGCAATGGAAATGATGAGACTCTCGTAGTAATGTCTGTCAATCCGTTCCTCTTGTGACAACCAATTTTTGTCGAATTATGTACCAGTCAAACTCACGAGACTTGTTGTAATTTGCGTGTACGGCCTACGAGCGCGTAAACAGACAACAGAATAACGGTTAGTGAAACAGTAGATAACGGAACGACGTGCAACGGTTCTGAACGACTGACTACGAAATATGCACGATTAATACGTATCTTCCCGACCAACCCAACCACTTGAGGCTAACGAACGAACACAGAGAAAAGACTGGCCTCCGGACAGAGCTACTTTATGTCACTCAGTCCGAACACAACATGGTCAAAAACCCCTTCGTATTTATAGGATTTGAGACTAGCAACAAGCATTGTCAAAGGGAATGGACCAGACAAAAGTCTAGTCGTGTAGTCGGGACGACAACAACAGGTGTCACGAGGGTGTAGGTCGATTGTGAAGGCCGGAGCTGCGCACGACCATGGCAAAGGTAAAAGTCACTCACAAGTGTACTTTGTCACTTGTGGTCACACAATGTTTTCGGGGAACTGGCAACTTCCCTAACAGAACTAATAACAAGTATTGAACTAGCTCGAGCACAATGCCAACGCAATAAAAATAGAAGATCGGAAACTATCATTACAATTACGACTTCAACGTACTTTGGATTACAGGCAATTTTATAGATAGTAGTACGTTAAGTAATTGGTTGGGGAGTGTAAGACAGATATGTGGCAATCACCCAGCATTTTCTTGATGCCCGAATCGCGAAAGGTTCGCCCGTTTGGGAGTAATGGGAACACCCAGTAAGACAATCAGGGTTCTCCTGATTGGCTACAGTATCACGCTGATCAATGGACACATGATCATGACGTGCTGTCGTTTGCGGACGGCCAACGCACAACCTACTATCTCCAAAAATGTTCATTGGGGGCGTTGTAGAATAGTTGTCCAGACAGTGTTTGTTGACACATGCAACTTTCACTCATCATACTGCTAATATTGGTTATCAGTTTCATTGTCGAGTTGCTCACCCGAACGTTCCGGTCACAAAGGCGTGGTTGTGTCAACACTCGACCTGCTGGCCTGTCGTTAATCGAGGTCATTCGCTTCCCATGGTGTGATAGGCTGGCCAGCATAATTGCAATAATCCCGTGTGGTTATTGAAAGTGTTCGTGAATTGCAGGGAATGACAACTATGTGACCAGATTGTATCTATCCCACTGGATGTGGAAATTAACCCGCTGCATAAAATCAACAATAGGACAGGCACAATTCGATCGCAGAGAATGTTAGAAAATTGACAACTGAAGCTTACGCAAGCGGTATATCACAATCCAAGGCATCCGCCCAATGTTTGATGGACTAAAGACAGACACTAGACCTGGTTTATGCCATAATTCACAGCAGCCGCCATAAGTTTGTATCAAACTGATCTGAATCCAGTGTCACGTCATCATCATCATCATCATCACAACAGCCATGAGCCTGACCAAAAGGTACTGTGGCTCGGGCCGCCGCTCACCTCAACAGTGACGAGGAATATCCTAGAAGAAAACGTTACTAAGAAGATTGAAAATTATTAAAACAAGACTAAGTGGAAGAACTAGAAATGGTATGGATACAGGTCCGTCACGTCACGCACAGCTTTCATTGATACAGGACGACAGAACTCAGTAACAGAGTCATAAAGCACAACAACATCGCACACGACATAGCAATTCGGTGATATAGATCTGTGACCTCGTGGCATAGTTCACTACGAAGATATGTGTACGCTAGTTATAGCGGTTTTCGGAGTTTACCACAGTGAAATACCACACACGGAAACTCAAGAAGTTTGTTAGAATAATTGATCATCCTATATAGCAATCGGATCGATTGGCAAGTCATGTTGAACACAAAATGCTACATGCAACTTATGTAAACTGTTGGGTCAGGAAAGGTTGCAGTATTTGGATTGGCGGAAGATAAGACGTAAGATGGTTCCATTAGTGTACGGTAATGGAGACACTGGCTATGGGCACTAGAAGTTGAAGATTATCAAAGCTTGTGCAAAGTCGGTCCAGTGGCAGCGAAATTCAGCGAGGTCAAACTTATTTTGCTAGTATCCGTAAGATCCAATATTTACACAGACCGCGTAAGGACGTGTGCGTCACTTGACACTTTTGCTAACAACTTGCTAAACGATTTATGCCGAATGTGAAGAATTTTATTATCAAACTGACGAATTAAAGCTGCCGGCAAATTCAACTATGGAGACCTTGATAGTATTGAAACCGTTTTTCTTGAATGTTGATTTGTGACTGAATTGATATTGAAAATGTACTGCTCATCGTCATTGTAATGAAGCTGATACAATCTAACAAGGATGAAAAAGTAATCACATGGTTCACGTTTTTTATCTTCCGGATTAAAGATTCACGTCTTTATGTCAATAATATTCAATTACCTGAACCTCAACTGAACATGTTTACAGTTTTCTTCGAGCATTCTCTATAGAAATCAGTTAAATCATTATCCTGGAATGTTTCTGTTTGATCGCGTGATTAGTAATATGGGAAAAATTGCCTGATTCTACTCTGGACAATATAGGACAGATGACTCATTTTTGACTTACAAACGAAAAAATGAAGCTCGTAGAAAAAAAATGTGAAAAACAGAATGTTAGGCTCTTCAAAGCCTAAACAGTTCAGGCTGTCCTAGAGTTTCAAAAGAGCTTCCACTTGCCACGGTAATGCTTTTATTAACAAAGGAACGTTGTTCGGTACAGTTCGTTTTTAACTTTAAAAAATATATTACTTATCAACCGTCCGGCAACAGTTAACATCAAAAGTAGCACATCTATCAATGTAACACAGTGTTATTTGTCCTTGAGATACGTCGTTTTAAGGTTTGGAGCATTGATAAGACGAGGTTAGGAGAATAAAATCAAGATTTTTGGTGACAAGAGCGCGCTTCCGGTGCAGACGTGGAGGCAGTTGGAGGACATTGTGGGTTCGACTTAATCCCACCTCATGAATGCGTTTTCAGTCAAACATTAGGTTTCTACCTTTGTGTTTTATTCAACTGAATACAGTCCTTTGTCTATCGCAATCTGAACTCTTTTTCGGGGGTGCAATAACGTACGATAAACATATCATTGGAGCGGAGCATATCTTCCAGTGGTTGCAAGTTTTCCCATAAGGTTTCTCCGCACAAAATCTTACTGGCTCTGAAATACGGATATTCGAACCAGTGGGCGCCCCTGCCGTAGTAACGAGTTATTGAAGGGTCTGATGTAGTGCTCCGTTCAAGCGAGTCCCTTCCACATCGAAGGATTCACTCTACCGTCACACTTTTGGTTTACAAATACGTCAAGGAAAACTAGTGGGTTGTCATTTTCTTGTAATAACACATGCAGCGGACATTGCGATGTAACGAGCTAAGCTTACGTTAGAGCGCCCACCCTGTGACCGTCCCAGGGCGCCTCCGACGTGAGAAAGAAGAAACAAAACCACTTGACTCAGTCCTAACTCGCGGAACTGTTCAAATCGGTCGAGACTTTTTATACCGCTATGCACATGTGCGATCCTAACTCTCTCTCATGATGTGGTGAGAATGTGTGGTCATGACGTGCCCTATAAATACCTTGTACTTGTCGCCTTAGCCGCACCCCGTTTTGTAGCGGAACAAAGCTTCTTATTTTGAACGCGTCTTTTGGCTTGCCTTGGGAGCGAACGCGGGACAGTCGCGGTACTATTCGGGACCGAGATTTTCATGTGAATTTTCACCGGGACGAGAATCCGATTTTATCGAGCACACCACTATACCGAGATCGAACCAGCGTATCGTTTAGGAGGGTTTACAACAGCTTACTCAATGGAGGATTGTACGTTTGCACTTTAGATTTCTCGTGGAAATGTTGACCTAAAAGCTATGCGATGTACTTTTCTAAAATCCAAACATTCGCAAAACTCTTCTTCTATCGTCTTGTTAATTTTGTTCGACCCGAATAGCATATTCTATGGTGCATCTTCTTAGTTTCAATACAGTCCCTACTCCTACATCACTCGTACTTGTCGTAACTGTGAGGCTACGTCCACTTACTGGTCATTTCAAAGTTAGTTGTACTTTGATGAATGGATTGAGGATAACACAACGTTATGAGCAAGTTGTAATACTCTGCGTTTCAACCACCCCGGGTGGCCTTCCTCAGGAGTGTTGTAATCGAAATCACACTAACAAAGGAATGGAGGTCACGTGGGGTTTGCCGTGGTTAGGTCAATCTGCGCTGCCACTGATTTGGTTGGTCGAATTGTTTGCCTATCAGGTGGGGGTAAGACTGATGTAGATAAGGTTCGTCTGTGTCTGGTGTTGTTTGTCCACCCACGCCACACTGCGGACAGGGGTTTGCTATCATTGCGATTAACAAAAGCGTGTTGTGTGTAAACGATGGGAGCTTCAGCGCAGCAGCGCTCCGCATGGGAAGGCAGACCTATGTGAATCACTCGCGCTTGATCAAAACCTACGTTGTGATTCTCTGACAGTGCATGTAGTGCGTTGGCCGAATCCTTTTCTAGCTTCTGAAGTTGATGTGCGTTCTTAGGAGGAAACCTCGTGTGCCTCTTGCGTTCGGCAACACGTACTCTCAGCTGTCTACTTGTCTCTCCTATGTAGTTGGCATTGCAATCACCGCATTTAATTTCGTAAACACAGTCTGTCTGGTCACCCATAGAAACTGGATCTTTAGGATGCATCACCAGTCGTTATTAGGTATTATCTAACCGAAATACGGTTCGTACATCGTACTCAGACAGAATGGAACGAATTTTTTTAGATGTTTGTTCACGATACGGTATTTACACAGTAGACTTGAAAGTTCTGATCGTTTTGGTCTCCTCCTTAGTAGACATGCGCATAATTGTGTTCTCAACAAACGCGTTTGAATATTGATTGGCGGCTAGCATTTCTTTAATTCGAGAAATTTCTGTAGTTTTAGAGATTTCAGTAGTGCAAATCTTAGTAGTTCTATTGACGAGTGATTTGATGACTGTTCTCTTCATGCCGACCGAATGCGACGAGTTGAAGTTGAGATACCGACCAGAATGAGTTGGTTTTTGGTACACGGAAACCTGGAATCTCTGGTGCTCATCAACTTTCACTAGGCAGTCTAGAAAACGAAGTGAACGTTCATCGGTTTCAGTTTCCAATGTGAATACAATGCCATTGCATTTTGAGTTAAGAAACTGTAGGAATTGGTCGTGGCGTAATCCGACTGTGACCATTTAGGCCATGAACAGAATGTGTCAATTGTGGTGGTTGGGGCACAGCAGACGGTGCGAAACGCTGTCTTTGTGTCATGGTCACAGTCAACCAGATGGGATACGATAGATGGGTTGAATTTCTTTGTTGGTCTGGAGCGAAGCCATGAATGGCAGTATGCACGAATTCTTCCTGATAACCGCCTGATGATGCAACTATCAAAAGTTGAACCAAAAAACTTGTGTTGTGATTCAAGAACGCGGATGGCACAAGGGTTGTTTATTCGACAAACCAACACATGGGTTAAGCATTTAAACAAGACCTGAAACAAAACCACTCATGTGCACGCGGTATTCGGACCCAGACCGTCTCGGTTGCCGCAGACGTCAATGCCCAGTTCCATTAAGTAGCAGGGACCATTTTGGGCGATGATGCACTCTGATTTTCCCTCCAGCATTTTTCCTGCGGCTTGTACGACGTCAAAATATATGTTTCGGTCCTACTACTGAATAGCAGTAGTAGTAGAGTAGTATATTACGATCGCTCATCTTCACTGCACTCCTCCCCCGCAAAGAGTTTTCCAGCTGCAGCAAAAGCCGTTCAGGTTCCCATCGCTCTCTTGACGATCTGCGTATTGGCCTCGGGGACGTCGCTGCTCCTGGCGTACATTCTCTTCTGCTCGGGGTGTCGTGCCATTTGCGAAGCTGGTTTCCGTGCACTCGATGTTGATTGCTATCATTCTTGATCAGATATACGGGACCACGGCGGTCCACTGCCACAGAAGGTCCTCTTCACCTCGTCAGGAACTTCTTAGATCCTGGTCCTGTTGCGCCTGGACTCCGCCTGTCTCTGTATTTAACCTTCGGACCAATTTCAAATACCGCATTTCGATCGAACAACTTTGCGGTTGACTGCTTCTTAGCAACTTCTTGTGCGTTCACCAACTTTTGGTTGACCACTCTCCGAGCTTTTGCTAATTCGCGCCTGTCCATCCGACGGTCTCCCCATAAACCAATCTATTGATCAACTGGCGGGCGTGGCACGCACCCGTACATTAGCTCGAACGGGGATTTCTTCGTTGTTTCTTGAGGTGAACAGCGGTGGGCTAGCAAAATCAATGGTAGTGTTTCCTCCCAGCTCCCTCCTTTCGCCGCCAACCATTCCTTGATTGTGCGATTGTTTCGTTCCGTCAGTCCATTCGATTGAAGATAGTACGGAGTTGTGCGAATTTTCCTGATTCCCAAACGCTCCAAGCAGTTCCGAAACTCTTCACTTTCGAAGCAGGGACCTTGATCAGTCAATATGTTTTGCGGTATTCCATGATCTGCCACGATGTGTGTCCATTACCGCCCTGCACACAGTGCTTGCACGCTGATCGGGTATAGCGGCTGCTTCGATCCATCTTGTGAAATGTTCCACCATAACTATGATGCACTGATTTCCGGATGTGGTTACTGGGAAGGGACCCATTACGTCCAGCGGCCACAATTCCCCAATCTCACTGACCGGAATTGGTTGTGTAGGATATTGACTTGGGTAGTTGGAGCTCTTCAACAGCTGACATTGCTGGCACGCCAGTACATAATTGTTAATGTCCTTCTTCATTCCAGGCCAGTATGCCCTTTGCCTCAGCATTTCATAAGTTCGATAGCATCCAGTATGAGCCAACTGATGACATTCCTTTAAAATTTTCTCTCTCAACCCCGTCGGTATAACAGGCACGCTTATTCCATCCCGCAGTCGGCCCATTAACATTCCCGCACTATTCAACCGCAATTCCGACCAGTGCGTTCTGAAGGATGTCACCTCCGGAATTTCCTCGTTCTCTGGTTGTTGTTCTCTCGATAGAAGTTGATCAATCACCATTCGGATTGTCGGGTCCGTCCTGTGCGCTGCCTGTAACTTCCCGGGGTCATTCTCTAGTTCAATACTGTTAACTCCGATCGCGTCCTTGTGAACTTCATCCATGTGCTGCGTTCGGGAAAACAGATCGGGAACATAGTTCTCTCTTTCAGCTACATGGCGAATTGTGAAATCATACTTCTGTAATCGCAGTGCCCAACGAGCCAGTTTCCCTCGGGGATCCTTCGCCGATTTAATCCACTCCAACGACTTGTGATCTGTCTCCACATGGAAACGTCGGCCGAGCAAATAAGGCCTCCATTTTCTCCAATGCCCACACGATCGCCAAACACTCTTTCTCTGTCGTTGAGTAATTTCGTTCAGCAGGAGTTAATACTCGACTGGCATATTCCACGATACCGCCTTCCTGCTTTAGTACAGCTCCGATTCCCACATCGCTTGCATCCGTCGCAACAACGAAGCTCTGTCCAGTCACTGGCAACTTCAGGGTCAACTGTCTATCCTTCATCAATTATTGGATCTCGACGAACGCTCGATTGGCCTTATCTGTCAAGTAAAATTTGCACTCTTTCTTCAGAATTTCGTACAACGGGCTGGCCAGCTCATTGAAGTTCCTGATGAAACGGCTATAGAACCCGACACGACCAAGAAACTGTCGCAACATCCTCTTCGATGTTGGCACCGGAATGGACTCGATCGTAAGCAGTTTCTCGGGAATCGGTTGGACCTCGCCCTGGCCAACCTTTTGACCGGGTAGTATTACCGTTCGTTTCGTTATTTGACACTTTGAACTGTTGATTCGTAGGCCGGCTTGTTCAATCTTCTGAAGCACAGCTGAAACATGTCCGCTATACTCCGTCTCATTCTCGCTGTAGATAACGATATCGTCTCCGTAGACAACAGTATTTTTCAGTCCATCCAGCACCTTCAACATCAGACGTCTGAAAGTGAACGGGGCGCCTGACAGTCCGAACGGCATACGTTTGAGGCGATATTGCTTCCCTTCCACTGTGAACGTCGTTTTGTCGTTTTTGGAACCTGCCAATATCCAGACCGCAGGTCTAGCACTGTAAATATCTTGTCGTTCTGTAGCTTATCAAAAATTTCTGCCACGGCTGGCACTGCTACCACTTTGTTGACTGTAATCTCGTTGAGTCTTCTGAAGTCGACATAAAATCGAAATTTCCCATTGGGCTTCCTCACCAACAGAACAGGAGAATTGAATGGGCTATCAGCCTACTCAATAATTTCCTCCTTCAGCATGTCTTTCATTTGTCGCTCAATTTCCGGCTGCAGGTGAACCAGAGTCCTTCTGGGCCCGAATGGTCAAAATTGGTCTGGCTTGATGGAAATTTCATGCTCAATCCAGTCATAGTAGCCATATGGGTCTTGATCCGTGGTGAACAGCTTTCGGAATTTGCATATCACTTCATTCAGCAATCGATTGTCACAGACTGGTATTGCTCCGAGTGCGTTCGCTTCAATTTGTTCAAGCTGAGGTTTGTGTTTTCTCGCTAATGGAACCACTCCATACTTCGTTACGAGTTTACCATGCTTCAACTCAATCACAGCCTCAGCGCGTTCAAGAAAATCCGCTCCCAATATAGTCTGGCGTGCGTCGGGGGAAATTACGAACGATTGTTTGACTACGTGATCATCGATTCCGACATAATACTCCGCAACGCCCATAACTCTCAGTGTAAACCCACCGACTGTTTGAACGACCATCGCACACGGCTGAACAGCTTCTTTCGATCTCGGCCCAATCAATGAAATCGCCGCCACTCCGAGCCTGAACAGCCGTCTTATCAACCGCCCCTATTATCGGATCGCCCTTCCCAGACAAAAAACAATCAGCAAAACGTTTATTTACATGAAACCTTTTCTCGCCCCGCGGGCAAAATCTTCGCCAGTGTCCATATCTTCGGCATCTGTAACAGACGTCGCCACAGTTCTTTTCCCTCCTGATCTTCAAAGCGGCCATTTCTTGTGTCAACTATTCCACTGCGGTTTGCAGGTCATTCACTTCACTTGGTTCACCTGTCTTCAACTCGCTGACTGCCGGGGAGTTGTCCGCCAGTAATTGTCGAGCCGCGTCAGCTAGCTGTCC
>JTDE01005385.1:16125-27525 GCA_014338405.1 Paragonimus skrjabini miyazakii
GGCATTATATGCTGAGGCCACCAATAGTCGGGTAAAACCGCGTGGTGGCCAGCCAACAACGTGGTCACAAAATATGAAGACCTTGACTACTCCATTGAGCAAAGTGGGTAGGTGTCGCCTGCCTGGATGGGGTCCTCGTGATCACTCAAACCGCTGGTTAGAAACGCTACCCGAGATGGCAATGTGTCGTAGTCAATGACGTACCTGTATCCATACCATTTCTAGTTCTTCCGCTTAGCCTTGTTTTAATAATTTTTAACTGGCTTAGTAACGTTTTCTTCTAGGACATTCCACATCACTGTTGAGGTGAGTGGCGGTCCGAGCCACAGCACCTTTTGGTCAGGTCCGTGGTTGCTATGAAAATGATAATGATGACTTATTCTGCGCTATGTATAATAAAGTTCATTCTGTGACATGGCAAGTATTCGACCAGCAAAACAAAAAAGTTCTCGCTTTTTCAACGTGATCATATGTCACCATACTTGGTTAGTTTCGTTGTTTGGGATTCGAACCACCTGTATAGACTAATCCTCGTCTGTTGACGAGACTGGACCTTGACGCGGTGTGAATGCCTGTGCATCTGGATGTTGAATTGGGCTGAACTGGACAGTGTGGCCAACACATCAACAGAGACACTCATGCCAGGCAGGCCAGTAGGTAGAGGTCTGACCGGCGACAGCCTCCTAGTCCTTCAGGTTGACATCTTTTTCTGAAAAATATACAAATTCTAGAACACTGCCACCCACCGGCTGCCTAGCGGCGCAAGGATATAGCAAAAGGCTTTGACCAAGAACCCTAACCGTTCTCCTGTCTACATTTGGGCATCCTGGCAGTATCTCAGCCCACATACAATCATGAATACTCAAAACAACAGCAATAATTCCATAGCAGTCAGTAGTAGTAGGTCAGTATAAATCGCATCGTACTATCCACTGCATACAGCAGGAATAGGCGAAAACATGGTACTACTTATACCTCCCCAACTGTCCTATCAACTTAAACTCTCATACATCTCCCGACCCCCATTTGCAGTGGTCATTCTGCAGCTCTCTGCAGGACTCGTTGTATGTCGGTGTCTGCTTTATCTCGGAAATTAGAATCTAGGACAATAGTCAACGTATGGAATTAACATTACCCGCACTAACTATCCGATACTAGTTATACACTTCAGGTGGCTCCAAGGCTGGCGTTACCAGTCAAGCTAGGGTAGGTATAGTCTAAGCATTACGACCTCAGTCGCATTGGTAGATTGAATTCGTGATAACCGTGAATTTTGCCCCGTCAGCTTGGTAAGGTCGAGTAAGATCGGCTCTAGACGCAAGACTTCCAGAAATCGTTTCATTGTGTCTGCTTATACATCAACTGATTATTCGAATCTGGCCACTCTCCTTCAGTAGATACATGGTTCTGATGTAGTCGTTCTGATCGGAGATATGAACGCCCAGGTCGGCTAGTCTTGTTCAGGAGGCAGGTTTGGGATAGCGTCACATAATGGCGAGCGATTGTTGCAGCTGTGCGCTGAGCATAAGCTGATTTTAGCTAGCACTAGTTTTAGGCATCGTACGTGTAAATGCATAACTTGGCGTCCGCCTGCTCCGAATAAGGTATGGTCTCAGATAGACCAAATAGCTGTTATTCACAGGTGGCATGGTTCCATTCACGGCTATCGTTCTTATTGCAGCACATTTTTGAACTCAGACCATGTGTTAGTAGAGTTGAAAAAGGCTAATAATAGCGTGTAAGATGTCTTGCGCATTGATATTTCGTTCGCATCTCATCGGTTAATTTTGCGAAACTAACATACACATTATATAGTGAGGGGGTAAGCAGCTAGGCAAAATCTATCTAGTCATGTCTGAGACAGTCAATCAGGTGACCAAAGCAAAAGCAGCAAGATGCAACTGAAGCGCACTCATTGTCAAGAACGAAGTAGAATTACTGTGAGTCAAACGGGCAATAGGAGTTCAAAGAGAGAGATGGTTCGAAAAAAATCCTTACAGATTGAATGGAATTGGTGAGATATGGTTAGAAAATCCATACGGATCAAACAGAATTAAGAAGATGTACATTGATTTACACTGATTAAAAAAGATAACGCAATATGCATTTAGAATGGATAAGAGTGGTTCAATAGTTGTTAGATTGTATGAAGAATACATGGGTCTAAAAGGTTTGGGATTAGAAGAAAAAACGAACGTAAAATGAAATCGAAGAGTATTAGTTGCATTTTTACCAGCATAGCGCAAGGCTAGTCACCAAATGTTGCTGGACGCGCAAGGTGGGATTCAGCCGATGTATTTAGACAGCTTCCGCAATATTGAGAGTCTGTTTTTGTTTGGGTCTGAAGAACACTCTAAAGACGGTCTTTGGGTCCACTGAATGCCCGGTCTGCAAAAGGTGCTTTGTAATGACACTGACCGCACAACCGACCCCCGAATTCAAAAGCCATTTCGGTATGTGTTCGTTGATGCGTGTGCCGAGGTGCCTCCTAGTTCAGCCGACGTATCTGCTTCCACAGACACAATCAAACGTGTATACAATGTTGGAATGGGCGAAAAGGGGCACCACGTCTTTTCTGGGTGTAGTTGGAACATGGGTAGTTTCATCCACGTAGACGAGTCGGGCGGCGTTGTAGGTGCGTTTGAACCATCCCTCTCTCTCTTTGTACTCCTATTGCCCGTTTGACTCACAGCAATTCTACTTCGTTCTTGATAATGAGTGCGCTTCAGTTGCATCTTGCTGCTTTCGCTTTGGTCACCTGATTGACTGTCTCAGACATGACTAGATCGATTTGGCTTAGCTGCTTGCCCCCTCACTATATAATGTGTATGTTAGTTTCGCAAAATTAACCGATGAGATGCGAACGAAATATCAGTGCGCAAGACATCTTACACACTATTATTGGCTTTTTCAAGTTTATTAGTTGGAACCAGTGGTTCAATCTGTTGGTAAACTGTCGTTTCGTTCTTATCTTTTTCCTGGGAAACGACCTCACAGACAGCAACGACTGGCTGTTAAGAAACTGGCTATACCGTCGACAAAGCATAAGCATCAAATTACTTCACAAATCTGCCTTAGCAGTATTCAATCCGAAGATCCTAACAGCTGCTAGACCGAGATCTAACAGGCAATTTATGAAGCAGTTACTGTAGCATTCGTCATGGTGTGCGTGGATTCAACAGACATTGGATCTCGGCGAAATCATTGGAGTTGTTAGAAGCTAGACGGAACATTCCTCCGGGTAGTTCATATAACAAGTCTAGGAGAGATATCCTTAGGAAACTGAAACGTAGCCTGATCGCTGATCGTGAGGCTTAGTTGGTGGAAAAAGTCAGGGAAATGGACACTGCTTTTGTTTCAGGAAACACCGCAAACTTTCTAACGTTATCAGTGTTACCGGTCTCGGACGACCTTCTGTTAGTGAAGCCATCGGCGAGACAGATGGCACACTCGTCTATGATAAGTCCAGAAGGTTAGAGCGTTGGGCGGAACACTTTGAGGGTCAATTTAGCTGGCCTCCTCCTTCGATGGTGTCGCCACCACAAACTTGTGATGAATCACCCTGGTCGGTAGATTTAGGACCACTCATTTTGACCGAGGTTCGCAAATGTATTTCGACTCAAACGTAATAAGGTTGATGGTCCAGACGATCTTGTGCCGACACTTATCAAATAAGGTGGAGGAAGCGTTAGTAGAGGCTTTGACTCAGTTGTTTCAATTTGTGTGGACGAGGGAGACCATCCCTCCCTGCTGGAGTCACTCGATAATATTTCCCATGTTTAAGAAAGAAGTCTGAGTCTCTTGCAAAAACCACAGGGGAATTAATTTGACCCCAATCATTACTAGGGATCTGGCATGTATTATACTTCGACGACTCACTGCAGCTCGAGTGACAAACATTAAGAAAGAACAGGCAGAGTTTCGCCATGGGCACGGATGTATATATCACATTTCTACTCTTCGTCAAATTCTGGAGTCACTAAATCGATCTACACTTTTAGAGCCGCTTAAACGCAGGCAGGTACCGATCAAATGTGTTAATATACTGTTGGCGTTTTATTTTCATACTTCAGCTCAGGTTAAGGTTGACTGCGAACTGTCTGACAGCTTCAGCACCATGAGCGACATACATCAAAGCTGTCCTCTTTCACCATTTCTGTTTAATTTCGTGATAAACGAAATAATAGAGCACTGTCTCCGACACACAAAATGCCGACGTGGACCTTCTGTTTGATGAAGACTGGTTGGTTTTGATTATGCCGACAACAATGTGTTGCTGTTTGACAATTTCAGTCAGCACAAACAATGTTAGATGCTATTTCGCGCTCTGTTAAATATTTCGGAATGCGCTCTATAGCCTTAAAATACAGTGATTCCCCAAAATTATTCTGATTACGTAGATTTATCGTTAGATAATGAAATCATGGAGGTTGTTGACCAATTTGTTTACCTGGGAAGCTGCAGCGGCAGCGGCGGCGGAGGAGTAGGGAATGGAATAGATGCGCGCATTTCCCAGGCTAGAGTGGTATTTACTAACCTGAGGCACCTATGGTGACAGAGAAGTATTTCTCTTAGGCTTAAAGGTCACGTATTTAAGGCGACAGTGAGGGCTGTATTACTTTACGGTAGCGGAAAATGGCCACTCAGGGTAGAAGACCTGAACCGTCTTCAAGTGTTTGACCACCGATGTTTGCGTTCAATAGCTCGTATCGGGTGGCACCAACGAGTGTGCAACGAGGAGGTTAGGAAGCGGGTGTTTGGCACTGATTGTCAAACGAGTTCTTTCGTTCAGTCCTTACACTTGCACAGACTTAGATGGTTAGGTCATGTACTAAGAATGCCAGCTAGTCGTCTGCCACACCGATCACTCTTTGTCGAAACTGCGACCGACTTGCGCAGGGTCCGAAGTGGATAAATGATGACCCGGATCAGAGAAATCAAATCGTTCACGAAGGGGTTGGCCACTTTTGATCTAGTTCGTCTCCCGGGCTTGGTTCTCTGCAACTCCCCAAATCGGTGACTGGAGGCTTCAGGTGAAATACCGGCTAATTGGCTCAGTGGCGTGAATGTTGCCGTTGTTTGTCCGAGTTGCCTATGAAGTGAGTGCATTTAATGACGCGGGTTATTGAAGATCGTAGGGAAGTTTTCTTGCCTTCTTGGTAGTTTGTCTGCAAGATATAGGCACCTTGATGCTGAATGTTTAATATAGACGAGGCTATAATTTTAGTAGTCAGGTCCCTTCTCGTCTCCTTTTTTCTTCCCTCCTTCTATATAGGGTTCACCTTGGTTGGTTCTCCTTGGTTGTGCAGCAGTTAAGCGTCAGTGTGAAACACTTATGTATTGCTGTCTATGATGATGATGATTGATCAGTTAAATTTAATATTGCTGTTACAGTTGTTACTCACTTTACACATACATAGTTTAGCGCTTGTTGCGAACGTTACTCATCGAGAATGTATTGGAGTTGGTTGAGCATAAAATTGAGCAACCGAATAACGCCATGTCTATAAGTCGAAACAAGGAGCCCTGATCATCCATTACGTCGTATTCCAATGACGCAACACCAATGAAACCTCGCGTTTTGAACTCAACGTCACGGTTTACCACTTTGTTTTGCTAATTAACTTGCTCACAGAATGTTTCAATCAATATTACGCGTTCAAAACCAAGTGGCACACGGTTACCTCCGCCGTGGTAGTAACAGCTACCACGACCCGTCATTTTGGCTTTTTCTGTTCTTCACTTTGGTTGTCTATGTTGTTATTTAAGACTTGTCATATGTACTTGAAAGGATGCAATAAAATCTGTCAGGATATAAAACTTCTAATAACAGCTTAGTCTTCATTACTCAAATCTATATTAAAACCGGTTTTGAGATAATCTGGAATTCACAGTAGGCCAACTGGACTATTCCGGCAAAGCCTCAGAATTGTGGTTACTGAGTAGGTTGACCAAGTCCCACGTTAACATACACTGTCTTTCTAATATCATCTCTTTTAGTCTACTAGTCTCTAGCCTCATAAATGCTAGTTGAGCGTGGAAAGATTTATTGAAGTGCACCCTGACTATCAACTGATAGAATACGGTACACAATGTAAGACCGTAACCGGTTACCGATCATGTTATAGAAGACGTTTAAGATGGTGTATAACAGGACGCCATGTCTGTAGTTCAGTATCATTCTTTTGTTCTTTTGAAGTATGTGCTACGTTTCTCTAGCTTCTGTATTGCAAAACTTAGTGTGATAGTTAAAGTCCTTGGGTCGCCAAGAGTATCCTCTCTGGCGGAGCTTGGTTGTCGGCAAAGTCACCGGCATACTAAATTCTGGAAACAGCAGGCGCTCATGATCTTCAGAATTCGAACTCTGTTCTGTAAACCCTAGGATTCGAATCAAACACTTCGTAGTCTCGACAAATGACAAATGAAAACACAACTCAAATACAAAAGTTTTTCTTGCGAATCTTTGTCAGTACCAGCAAGAGAATAGTCCACAACGGATAGACTCACAAGTCTTGATATCTACGAAATTTTATTTCTTGATCAACAACTACATTCATCCGCTGACCGTGCAAAAAGTAAGTCACCAAACAGTTTAGTAATACCGTTTGTCTTCAAAGATAAATATAGTCCCAGAAGAGCGCATGATGCTACTGTGTAATTGTGAAACATGATTACTGACCTGCAACCTGTAAGTTGTGACCTTGGGTCCTAAATTTCGAATTATGGTTGTGCACAACTTAAAATCCGCCGTTGTCATTCCACTAAGTCAGCTCGTTAATGAGAAAGTGACTTTTAGCAGAATGACTTCTGGTGCGTTCATCAACAACGTTGTGCAGTAGTTTCAGTTTAACACAAAAAATCACTGATTTTGTTTGTAGAGTATGAATGAAGCCAAACCGTTAATCATAATCTAGCACTTTGATGGGTACATACGGCTCCAGAACAGCGAAAGTTTCGAGAATGTTATTGTGAGTAAGCAGTGATCTTACATCGTAAAACGTTACTTGGTAGTTGGCTAGGTAATTATGTTGACAGGAATAGGGTAATCAACAGAAACAAAACGTTAATCTTCATCAAGATTTGACTGTTAATAACAGTCAAGTTAAGAACAACTCACTGCCATTCATGCGCATGTTAAATGTGCCTTAATAAGAGTTGGTATCGATTATCCAGCGCTGAATATCGATCTCACTGTGACGTAATCAGAAGAATGGTCCAACTTGGTCCAGATCGTTTTATCTGTAAATGATATCACTATAATGGGGGTTATGCATGCCGTAGTGTGCATTTTACTCAACCAATAACGAAAGCATTATTGCAACAGCAACCGTTACAGTATGCTCCGTGTTTTCAAGTGTTATCTCAATCTGAAATGACTGTAACCTGACGATATAGTGAACTGTTTGAATTTTTACGTACTGGCCAGGAGAACGGTGATTATTCCTGGAACAGAAATGGAAGCCGTATCTCCAGCAAAAATTTCGATGAGTTAAGCTACAATATTCCGGTCTATGTATAATTTTACTAGCATCAGTTTACAGTGACATGCAGTTTTTCACACAGTTCCTGTTTCCCGACTGCGAGTGCACTATTAACCATTCATCCACAATTTACATGTTTCAGATGCATCTCGTGAAATTTATTTGTGCAGAGTCTAGCCTCGATAAGCTGTCGTTGATCGTCTGCTGACAGATCGGTTACAACTGACCATAATAATCTACCACCGACTTTCTGTGCTGGGTGTTCTCAGTTCACTCCAACCTAGTGACGCAGAAAGCCGTATACGTGGAAACTGGCGACACCACGTTAAATACGTCAAAAGTGATGGGCCCTTAGTAACTGTTACCGAGTAGCGTCGCGATGTGGGGGTTAATCACCAACTATGGTCTGTTAGTTAATACAGTGTTATGGTCATTCCTTGACAACCACTGTGGAGATCTCCAATATGTAAACTCCTAATGTTTTCCCGTAGTTGACGGTTTTGATCCCATGGTAAAAATTGAATGTTGAAGAATGTGGTTGAGTACAACTCCTGTTGATATCAAATTCTGGCGTGAGACAATTAAAACGAAGATACTTAAACAATTAAAACGGTCTACAATCTTAACTCGTGATAAACTGGATGAGGGTCGCACATGCATCGCAGTATTCAAGCGTTCGTTACTGATCTGTTTAGAGGATGAAAGAAGGTAGGTTCCAACAATCAGACTGAACGACATGCCAGTGAACTGTGTGACAAGGCAACCATTGACAGCTGTAAGTATTACTGTTAGGAACTATCTGCAACGCATTCACATACATCCTGTTGCTCTCACTTTGGCAAAGAAGTGCACAATATACAGCGAATAGTTGTTTGTTTACTTTCCCATATAGATAACAGTTCCAGAGTACTTATAGTTGCCGCTGTTGAATCTATTGAAATTTTGTAGATTTCACCCTTTGGTCAATGAGTCTCAACGTACACAGTTTAGTTACGACGAAACAGCTTCAAATCGTGAAACACTACCCAAATTGGCGGATGCGCATACGCTCTAACCGAAATGTCAATTGGTTAGCAGATTACAGTGAATGTAGTGTGGCTGAATCAAGTTCTGTCTAGCATTTATCCACCACATAACACTATAAAGAAGAATCCGATGTATTGCCAAGCCTGCCACACTTGTTACACTTTGGGAAGTCGGAGTGAGAGGAATGCTCAAAAAAAAAACAATTAAGATGAGTAACTCTTGAGGAACGTTTACAATTGTTTATGGAATATGGGCAATCTTTTAGCTTATTTTAAAGCAGGAAGTGAGGATCACTCAAAGTAAGCGTAGGACAACAAACTTTTGTCGTCGACGGTAGGTGAACAGAAAGATGCCGTCGTTTCTGAAGAGTTCTATGTCCTAACAGCTTGTTAGTTTTCTTTATCGATAGTATGGCAGAGCACCCGTCATGGAGTGAACCATGACGCGGTCGTGAAGAAATACTAGATATTTGGTACTGATGGGACATCCAAAGAGTAATACACTTGACAGACAAGAGCAAATTGAGAGGTAAGATAGCTTAGTTAACATAAGATGAACATTATCCAAGACTGACCACAGCTTCCGTAGTACTGTAAAATTTGAAGCTAGGCACGGGAATTTTGTTTTTTTGCCAGAGCTCGCCAGTAGTGTCTGAAATGGCACTCCCCGTATTTTAACTCTGACCAGGGTTGGAGTTACCAGTTAGTGTCTATTATTTGTGAACTACACACAGTCGAATGTTGCAGAAAGTTTCAACGCGATAAATCGGTCACATATACGGTAGGGTCAATAATACGGTCAACAACACGATTACCTCATAAAAACGTGATTATGATTGAAATTCCAGGTGCAGCAAGAAGAGGTACGTATTGCTAAAGGTGGGTGTGTTTATGTGTTAATAGTTGTCATGTAAACATAATACAAACATTTGACTTAGCCGACAACTGGTAACACGGAATAAGCGAGAGCACCGTATCGCACGAAAAGGCGCAGGAACATACAATGTGTGATTATGTAATCCGCATCAAAGTCACTGCGTAGACAGTGCAAATTATTTCGTCCATAAAGTGGCGCGTGGTCACTACCACTAATAAGTGGTTAACTTATCTTTAACATCGCGACTATGGTTGGTTTAACTCTAACTCGTTCACCGGTTTAAAGTCACGTGTTACGTTTGTGGGTCAGATTGCATACATGCTGTTTATGCTCGTTACGATTGCCTTGCGTTCTGATTTACGACACAGCAAATGGCGTCGCGAGCAATGCTCACTTCAATGAATGCACCTACAACATTTTGGACGGTCCCAGCAATATTGCCAACGTCAGATTCATGGATCACTTGGAAAACGACTTTTACGGATTACCTGGATTTGCTCAATTTGTTAAATCCGTCGTTGGACCTGACAGAGCCAACTAAACTAAAACTTCTTCGCAATCATCTGGGTACTGAAGGGCAAAGACAGTTTGACATTCATTCTCTGCGTCACAAAACCACCCTAGACGATGCTTTAAACACTAATGACAACACGCTAGGGGTCGTTACCAACGTACACGCCTCCAGATTTATTTTTCCCCGCATCAGTCAGCAAACTGGAGAACCACTGGAAGGATTCATTTCTCGACTTATAAGAGCCATCCGTCCGTGTGAGTATTCCAAAATACCTACTAAGAAACTTGAAGACTGCATACTCAAACAACAGTTTATCTTTGGCGTACGGAATGAAAAATATTATGAATATCTCTTGACTGGGGATGCATCCAAATTATCTTGGGAGAAGGCCTGTGAAATGGCCCGTATGAAAGAGCAAGTTCCATCGCAATGTGAATTGTTCCCAAGTCACCACAGCCGATATCAATGATCAAAAATTTGAAGCCGTCAGCTACCTTTCAACCTCTCGGAAAATGTTTCCGTTGTGGATCAACAGCACATCGAGCGAATAATTTGGAATGCCCAGCAAGAACTGCTAAATGTTCAAGTTGTTCGAAGATCCGTCATTTTGGAAAATTCTGCCATACGCGCTCGGTACATGCACTAGAAGGAGGTACCGTTAACGAGCCAGAACTTCCTACCGTAGAAACAATTTATGCTTCACGTTCTGACGAAAATGTTACTGCTTCCAAGTCTGTTAAAGAACCACCACCGATATTCGAACCATTTATTTTCCAACTTCGGCCTTAAAACTGCCTCTTGAAATGGAACTAGACTGCCAAGCGTGGCGCGCCCGTACATTAGCTTCAACGGCGACTTCTTCATTGTTCCTTGAGGCGAACAGCGGTGGGCCAACAGAATCAGTGGTAGCGTTTCCTCCCAGCTCCCTCATTTTGCCGCCAACCATTCCTTGATTGTGCGATTGTTTCGTTCCGTCAGTCCATTCTATTGAGGATGGTATGGCGTTGTGCGAATTTTCCTGATTCCCAAACGCTCCAAGCAGTCCCGAAACTCTTCACTTTCGAAGCAGGGACCTTGATCAGTCAATATGCTTCGCGGTATTCCATGATCTGCCACGATGTGGTCCATTACCGCCCTGCACACAGTGCTTGCACGCTGATCGGGTATAGCGACTACTTCGATCCATTTTGTGAAATGTTCCGTCATTACTATGATGTATTCATTTCCGGATGTGGTTACTGGGAAGGGACCCATTACAGCCAGCGACCATAATTCCGCAATCTCACTGACCGGAATTGGTTGTGTAGGATACTGACTGGTGTAGTTGGAGCTCTTCAGCAGCTGACATTGCTGGCACGCCAGTACATAATTGTTAACTTCCTTTTACATTCCCGGCCAGTATGCCCTTTGCCTCAGCATTTCCTAAGTTCGATGACATCCCGTATGAGCCAACTGATGACTTTCCTTCAAAATTGTCTCTCCCAACCCCGTCGGTATCGCATG
>JTDE01005385.1:33182-45801 GCA_014338405.1 Paragonimus skrjabini miyazakii
GTTTGACAGACTTGCTGTCTGCCGCTAACTCCTACTCAATCCTTAACATGAAAAGTCAGCTAAGATTGGCCCTAATGGACTTCCCATGGCTACCCTATCTATTTGGCGGTAGCACCGATCAAGAAGATGGCAGCTGATGTTTTCAGTGCATAACAATGAGGCTTCCCTCAGAATATCGGTAGGCAGAGGTAAAGTAATGTGGCTCGTTTCAACGAGCTCACGATTATAATCAATTGTCTCATGTAACGGGACATTCGTGAACAGTGACTGAACATCTATAGAACACATCAACTCATTAGCAAAACTGACAATGTCTAAGTCACTGATCAGTTCGAAAGAACCTTTAATGGAATATGTCTGAAACTTTTGTTTTAAAGGATTTAAGATAGTGACCAACCAGCGTGCCAGTTTATGGTACGGAGAATTTCTCATTGCTAGGATAGGCCTAAGAGGCATTCCAGGCTTGTGTGTTTTATGGAGGCCGTAGAGCTGAGGTGTCGACGACTTACACGGTCTAAGGGATTTGTACGTCACTTCATCGATTATGTGCAGTTGTAACAGAAGTTAAAGATGCCATCCTATGCGATTTTCTATTTCAGTGACGTTGTCCACTGTCTATTTGCAGAAACTTTGTTTGGTTCTCTAATATTGACAGCATCTTCTGCACATACGCGTCCCTGTCTAAAATGACTGCACCGAAGCCCTTGTCTGGTTTGAGTATTACTACATTTTTTGATTTAAGTTCTCTTAGTGACCGTAGGTGTTGTTTAACAGCGCACCGGCTATTTACCGGAGTCATGATAAACCCATTAGCTATATCGGTGAGTTTGGTTTTACGCCATTATCAATTTTGCTAATGAGTTGATGTGTTCTATAGATGTTCAGTCACTGTTCACGAATGTCCCGTTACATAAGACAATTGATTATAATCGTGAGCTCGTTGAAACGAGCCACATTACTTTACCTCTGCCTACCGATATTCTGAGGGAAGCCTCATTGTTATGCACTGAAAACATCAGCTGCCATCTTCTTGATCGGTGCTACCGCCAAATAGATAGGGTAGCCATGGGAAGTCCATTAGGGCCAATCTTAGCTGACTTTTCATGTTAAGGATTGAGTAGGAGTTAGCGGCAGACAGCAAGTCTGTCAAACTACAGACGCTACGTTGATGATACACTAGTATTCAGTCGGTCCAAACAGGCAATAGATAACCTAGTACAGCGCTTAAATAATTGTCATTCCAATCTGATAGTATCGTGTGAATTTGAGACCGATAATTGTTTAAAGGATTACGTTCCCTTGATCCAGTTCACTAGTAACGATAGAAGACATACGTCGCGAGATGTTAACATTTCGTCTACTCTCTTCAGTCACGAACGTAAAACATTGGAATATATAGGACATGCGGATAGCAACAACAATAAAAACAATCAACGATTGGGTTTACACAAAACAAGGACTGCTATCTGCATGTCCTATACATTCCAATGTTTTACGTTCGTGACTGAAGAGACTAAACGAAATGTTAACATCTCGCGACGTTTGTCTTCTATCGTTATTGGTGGACATTTATCAATGTATCAAAACAAGCGATCGGACAGCTTTTCACTCTGTGTAAAAGTCGTTCGGCTCGGTCACATAATACAGTCAGGCGGCAATTAACTCCGTGAATTGGTAAACGATACCAGCAATGGCTATATTAGATCGATAGGCAAAACTTAACTTCAGCTAATTTGTTGCCTCTTGTGGTCCTTTAATCGCGTTATTGATTATCATCATTTTCTGTCCTAAGCTGTAACTTTGGGCACAATGGTTCGAGCCACCGTTGTTCCTGACAAGAATCTCGGAAGTCGCAGAGTAAGAAATAAGTACAATGAATAGCACACCGTAGACCAGCCACAGCATCTAATCGGAACATCATGATCAGCATGTTATTCGCAGAAGAACTAAATAACGTCATTCGCACACTCAATACCAGTCAAGTTACTACTTGGTAGGAGCTTAACTTTGAGATCCCCGGAAACCTCTGAGTACTCCATCACATAAGTGAAAAGGAAGGGTAGCATACACCCCTGCAGAATGTGAGGGACACTTGAGGTAGCTGCTTATAATTGCGCAATCTGCACCCAGACCGGGCATACACCTTCAACAGACTGCCATACTTAACTAGGGCTCCTCTGCGATGGATACGGCCCTGAATCATGGGCAGCCTTCAGGTCCAAGAGTGCCACGGCCGCCGGATGAGGAACGGAGTATCGATGCTCTAGTGCCCGTCACACGACAGAAATGTTATTTAGACACCCGTAACTAGGTTAGGAACCTAACTGTTCTTCTTTTAGATTACTGATTGGTGGGGGATTTGGTTAATTTCAAGTTGAACATCACCCACAATTGATCGCAGTTGTCGCATTCCCATAGACTTTCCAGTTGGCCTCTTTCGAAAAGAAACACTAGACTCGAGTTTCGCACTCATTAGAGCTCGTCAGTAGTGCATATCATTGCCACTGCCCGGGACTTGAACCACGGCCACGCTGTTCATGAGGCAACCGTGTTTACCACTGCGCCACTGACCTCACGTTAGGCACGGCCGAATTATCATATGTGAACACTCAACCACTTTCGCTTGTGAGTACTGATCCGGTTCAGTCTGTATTTCAAAAGAAGCTACAGTATGAGACCCACCGATACCAAGGATACGACAGACAAGGCTAAAAGCTCCATAGTTGTCACATGCTTTGGCAACTTTACGGAAAATTTGAATGGCTATTGGTAAGCACCAGTCATGAGACACTACGGAGAAGTCTGGTCAGTTTCCTCAAGATCTTGTTACCTCTGTTTTTGAAAAGTGCTGAAGAAAGAAGGTCCGAATCTGGGGCATTTTTACATCCCAATTATTTAATTTTCGAAACCATTCCCGGCTTTGACGCAGGACCGTCCGGAATGTTACAACTAAACGCACAACTGAATGAGCTAGTTTAAGCCAGTTGAACAGTTCCGCAAAGTGCTCAGCCTATCCGTCAATTGCACGGAACAGACTAAACTCGTGAGCTAACTTTTTCACGTGTAGTCTCATCAGTACCCTGCTAATGGCCAGTGTAACACTGAATCAAGGAACGCAACACCCAGTCTATTCTGCAACACATAACTGGCTAATGTTGCCGAATCGCCATTGAACTACACTTTTGTTGACGGAACCCATGCGACAATAAATCAAACCCGGAGAAGGCATATATCTCGAACAATTCAATTCACCGACTGACCTCGAATCGACGATGCTAAAGTCGGTGGAACGCAATGTAATACAGGGAACGATATGGCAGCCGTGCGAATGTGCCCGACCATAAGTTGACCACAAGCGATGTAACAACTTGGTCGATGGTGCGAACCACTTAACTTAATCAGGGCTACAGTTATATCCAATTTACCGGCAAAGCTCACATGAAAAAATAACATTCAGTTTGAACCTCAAACGGACAGCGCCGGCAAGGAGGCGGTTTTATCGCCTCAGCTGTGGTTCGCAGTTAAAATTAATCTAATCAGACTTAACGGCACATATAATCAGGGTTTTAAACTGACAAGTTTTAGAATACGAGAGTAGCACGTGCTGCGAAATCAAAACTTATTAGCGGATTGAGATAAATTAACACTGGGCTAGAACAGCTCATTAGCTGTCCACAGAGGAACAGCATAATAGGTTAGTAACCGTCGTTAATGACGAATACTTCACAAAGTTGGGTATCAACGAATACATTAGGTCTCATTAGCCAATGTCTCCGTAAACGTACAAGTCTGTTACTCGATTTAGGTATTCTGATTTGGAAGTTCGATGGCGGAACCACCACGAACGTATGCGACAGAGATGCACAGCGTAGAACAGAAAGTGGCCACAAGCATACACCTCTAACGTGCGCATTCCACTTAAATCCAAATAATTGGCTAAAGTGATCAGCCTGAAAGACAGACAAAACGGTGGCGGACAGAATTCCGAAAAAATCTAGAAAATTATTGCAGGAAACAAGATTTGCCAGCCCGGAAGAAAAGATAGACTAATGGCTATGGCAAGCTGCATGTCCCCAAAACGTTTTCAACCGGAGAAGCAGATTATCACAAGGTGGGCGGTAAGCGGCAATAATCGACTTTGAAGAGTGGATCCTAAAGGGCCTTTCTTCCAGCTGTAGCAACAACAATTCTGAGGAAGATGACAGAATGCAAATCAACCAAAAGCGAATCGGAAATTTGCGTCTGAAACGACAGGCACAATTTGTAGACTTGGAACAGTGCTTGCCCACATTGTTTTTACAGTGAATGATGTATTTGTGGGAAAAACACCTCTCATCTTAGTCACATTAAACTTTTCACCACTTTCCCCCCATGTTTCACGGTCCATGCATTCAAGACATGAAAACCAAGAATATAAATCGACGTGTATCCCGGAGAAATTGATGAACACAAAAAAGTTCAGTGGCCTTCAAGACAAAATATTCTCGCTAGACGCGGAGGTACACTATTCTCCCGTAGTATGTTACTCATGCTGATTGCAATATACAGTAAGTAGCACGTTGAAATTCAGGCGCAAATTCATAGGACAAGGTAGTGAACACCCGTACTCCGGATACGTTTACTATATCAAAGCAAGTACATAAACGTGGTACACATCAATAGAGGACCACGCATAATTGGTCACATCCTACACACCCACAGACTTTTCCGAAGGAAGCACCCGAAAGAAGGTTCCCTTTTGACACAGCCCATCAGTGGTACAAATCCGTGCCACCATTAGGATTTGAACTTTGATCCACATTGTCATCAAATGTGTGTTGACCAAATACTACTGAATTTTAGTTCGCACTGGGCCTATTTCGAAGGGTTCCATCAGTTTATAGAATATCCCTATTCGATTTCTCTACAATGCCCTGCTGTCTACGAGAAACAACCGTAGGAAACAAACATAACTAGACCTTCGCTAGATTCACTCAACATATTTCATGAGCACATATGTTTTGGCAAACAAGGTAATGTAACAGACAACAAATGTCACAAACGAGATGCCCATTTTAGTAGCTCCAGTCAAATGAAAATACATTAAATACTAGCTAGGCCACCGAAGTCTAACGAGATAGGTGGCACTTGATAGAGGCCGGAAACGACCTCATACAAGTTTGAAAGAGAACGGATAAACGAATGTAATGAATTCCCGGGATTGCATTTCGAATATTTCCGACTAGTAAAATATGCACTTGCACAGGTAGTCGGATAACATCCTCACTTTGGGATAGTTACTAACGAGGCTGTAGAGGGATTGTCCGTGCATTGAGAGATACGTACCAGAAAACAACTGGAAGCTTAAAAAGCAGAGTGCACAAAAAATTACAAACTTTATTTCCACACTGCTGAGGCAAAAAAAAAGCAGCTTAAGTTGATGAATCCTTTACGCCCCCAATGTCACTTTTGAGAAAATATCGAACGGTAACGTGGCTTCTACTCACAAGACAGTTAGATGGGACACTGTACCATTCCGTTTATCGCAAATCCATTAAACTTCGAGAACACAATCACTTTATTAGGTTTGCGCTAGTTGACTGCGACACGGCTCAGTCCAGTCAACCGAATGTGTACGACCAACGTTTTAGTTCGGAGTTTTTCTTTAACCAACAGACTACCTGGTAACCAGTAACCACAAAAATGCAGACACATACAGCGGTCCGAACTATGTGGTACCGAATATGGGCATTGCGTCAAAATAGCGACCCTACAGAAGTTGGTTTAAGGTAACCCTGTTAAAACAGTTCGACGCATGCTTTAATTCGCTTTATACTGAACACATTTTATGGCCCAGCTGCATAATTTCCAAATCAATGCGAGGAGTGGGTCTGAGTTGTGTTAAACACACTCCACATGGCCAATTTACATTTCATGTTGTCTACCAGCTCACTTGCAGTTGTAATGACAGTCACATCGATAGAATAAACTGGTGTCTTAATCGGAACACAGTAGCAAGTGACTAATCAATTCGGAACACGAAAATAGTATGGCAAACAAATACAACGCAACAAAGCACCACTGATTGTGGAATACAACCACATGACTGGCTATCATGAGAACCTGATCAATTAATTCATTCATTCAATCATCGCGTAATCCGAACTCAAAACTTCGGGCTACCAACAAAGCCTTATTGATCTAACAGTTAAGAACAGTTGTATTCGCGAAATTTTTCGACTCGGACTGTACCGTTTGCTTAGTAGTGACCTTCTGACCCGAAATGTTATCTGGTCATTTATACACAATTTGAAAGAAATGTGCATGTTTGATATGACAGAGTTAAACGAAATGTTGACAGGTCCACTGTTTCAATAATGACAGAGAGGCTGGGCGTTTAGCAGGAATATTCATCAGATAAAAACCATCAACTCTATGACTAAATGACTATAGAACCTCACGATATAAAATTTAGCAGTTGATGTTATAGCGGAAAAAAACGAATTTTCGAAATTTTCTACATAGTATAGATCAGGACGTGTACTAATCGACTTGAATACACCTAGGCCAAACATTTTCGGCAACTACATCGACAAAGCGTAAATAGGTCACTGAGTACATTTATGTGTTAACAGCCCCTGCAAATGGAACGCGGTGAATACTCAGGATAGATTAATTAAACTCGAAGAACTTACAAACTGACAGACTGGTTGTCAATTACCAACAGAGTGCGAAATGCTTGCCTTACCGAAGCTTTTTCAACATGGTCTCGAAAGTTGATTTACAAATTTGGCTTTACTTAAGGTATATTGTGACAGGTAAACAAGTCTCTAAAATTTCTCACATAATCCCTATTGGCTTGTATATACGTTTCACGTTTCGGCTTTTCGTGATTGTGGAAGCCTATAGTGTTGAGCGTTTCGACCATAGTTTATCAGCCGGGGTTTCAACGAGCCCAAAATGTCAACTGATATGCGAAATAAAAATGAATCCACAAAGTAAGAACTCAACAACCATTTAAACCAACCCATTTCCAGCAAGAAAAATCACGAAGCAAATGAGCCATAAGGAGATACACATTACCGATCAGTATCGGAGGATTTTGGTTTTTTTAATATAAACTGAAAATTACTCACAATTGATCGCAGCTGTCGCATTCTCATAGACTTTCCAATTGGCCCCTTTCGCAAATAAGAGCCAAACTCTAACAAGAGCGAAACTCGAGTCTAGTGCTTCCATTCGAAAGGGTCCGCCTGAAATGTCTACGGGAATAAGACAGCTGCGATCCATTGTGAGTGACGTTCAACTTACAGGTAAATACGACTCCAGAAGTCGTCAATTAAACTGTTATTGTATTTCAATGGTAAAGGGTGTAGGCATTTATGAGACCTTAGTCTCAGGCGGTTTTTTTAGGTTCAATGATTAGGGGCCCAACATTGTCTCCTGTCTCTTCGTTGTGTTTGTTATGACTTCCATCACAATAAGGAAACTGAAATGGGAATAGTTTTACATGAACAAAGTGGTTACCTTGGCAGACTGCCAGCAGCGACAATAAACCTTTTTGTCAGTTATGGATTCGACGTCCACAATATCAACACACTTGTTCAAGTGTTTTTTAATTTCACGGTTGATTTGCGGCTTCTTCCGACCTGAATGTAGCATCGCAGTTGTATACACGGAATAACTCAGAGCTGCCGTAACTGCGCCAAACACAGTGAGTCCGATTACATCCTTGACTGCCTTAATATTGTCATTGTAATGAGTAACTCACATGATAGATGTAATATGCCTCCAAAAGTTTCTGGGATGGGTACGGACCGCAACAAGTTTGACGTGTGCACACAAACAAGATTGTGAATAAAGTTCATATTGTATCACGCAAACTACAAAAAAACAAGAGAATCGTCGGAATAGAAATGAGTGCTGAGAGAGGAGGAATA
Source organism: Paragonimus skrjabini miyazakii (assembly GCA_014338405.1). Taxonomy (NCBI): domain Eukaryota; kingdom Metazoa; phylum Platyhelminthes; class Trematoda; order Plagiorchiida; family Troglotrematidae; genus Paragonimus; species Paragonimus skrjabini miyazakii. The sequence goes on from JTDE01005385.1 coordinate 41,102, forward strand.
CGGAAAACAAGCAACATAAAGTACGAAAAGAACTTTCAATGAGTATTAATTATTTAATCCACAAGCTCGGATAACATATCTGTGGGCAGACGTACTTCTTGGGGCTTTAACACTACACTTGTTTTCTCCGTTCTACTTCTACCTAGAGTGTTTAACCTGGATATGTTCGACATTTTCAAAGCGCCGTCTACGGTACCTGCATTTTAAGGATATATTTCGCCGTTTTGAAATAACTTCCGAGCACATGATCGCTATTTTGAACGCAACAGCACACGTGCAAAATCGTACACCGTCAAGCATAGCACACAGCTTTTAGCACCACGCAAAACCGAATTTCGAGCACTTGTAACAGTGTCATCACTTTGCCAATTGAGTGTAAAAAGCTTTCCAGCCGACTAAGTGACAATTCCAATAATTGGGAGACAGCGATCTACGTCCAAACCAAAATCAAAAAAATTTGTCTGTCAATCTATCAGTATCCCGCCGGAAAATCGTTGCATGGCTATTCAGGCGATATCGTCAATCCTATGGCGAAGGCATCATCATCAGAGCAGCCATGAGGTTGACCAAAAGGTGTTGTGGCTCGGGTCGCCGATCACCTCAACAGTGACGTGGAATATCCTCAAAGAAAACAATACTGAGAAGTCTGAAAATTAATAAAATAAGAATAAGCGGAAGGACTAGAAATGGCACCTCAACAGTGACACGGAATATCCTAGAAGAAAACGCTACTAACTTAATAGAAGAAGTCTAAGCGGAAGAACCAGAAATGGTATGGATGCAGGTATCCCACTGATTGCCACATACCGCCATCTCGGATAGCGTCTCTAACCAGCGATTTAAGTTATCACGGGCACCCCAACCAGGCAGGCGACACTTACCCATTTTGCTCAGTGGAGCAGTAAAGGTCTTCACATTTCGCGACCACCTTGTTGCTTGACCACCATGTGGTTTTACCGGTACAGTGAACGCCCAGCTGACATGCGGAATGTGATCCAACCATTGCAGACTGTGCAACGTGAGTAATTGACCACTTGATCGCGCATCCCGAGCGTTCCGGAATACGCGTCAGTGAGCGGCCACATTGCGCACGCGATCAGTCCATTTAATGTGGACTATTTGGCGGGGACAACGATGATCAAATACAGCAAGGCCGTTGATATCTTCCTTGCGAACAGGCCACATTTCCGAACCATAGAGACCGTACACAAGTACTATATACCATTCCGTTCAGCGACAACCGAACGTCTTTTCGACGCCACAGATGACTCAATTTGTCAAACGCAACTCGCACCTTTCCTATCCTCGCTGATATCTTATCAGCAATATTAAAAGCTTCTGTGATCCGGCCGTGATTTTCTCTGATGCAACTTAACCGTTCTCCCTCCTACACTGCTTTATCGCGCTGTAATAATTTGCAGTTCACACGCACAAAACATGGAGCTACTTTTTTTTTCTAAGTACCGATTACCGTCCAACCACTATCTAGGAGATTTTATCAAATGTTGCGCGATGTTCCCATAAGGTGATCACTTGACGAGACCGACGCTAATATGAACCATTGTAGCCGTAACGGTGGTTTACAATGCACGGAAACCCCATGTAATTGTGGGAACTTCACCGCTGCTTAATGATCCTGTGAAAATGCCAATACCTATTATGGGATCCAAGAACGCTGATGACGCAAGGGTTGTTTACTCGGAAAACTAACACATGGGTTATGCGTTGCAACACGACAACAAACAAATCCATTCATTAGCATACAGCATTGGTCCCAGAACGCCCCGATTGCCACGGTTGCCAGTGCACAGTTTCCGTATGTACCGAGAACCATTTCAGGTCACGCTGCACTCCAACGTTTCTTGTATTTAACCCCCAGTTACTTCAGTGTCGAACTGCATGCACCTGCCTCGCTACTGAGTATTGGTGGTATGAGTAGCATAGTACGAAGATGTCAACCGACTTGCTGTGTTTGACCGTCGTCGTCTCCGCCACTTAGCCCACACTAAGTGGACTGATCGCATGAACAATGCACACGTTAGCCGGCGCGCACTGCAAAACGCTCGAGATACGCGGTCACTTGGTCAACTGATCACGTTGCATAGTCCGAGATGGTTGAGTTACGTACTGTGCATGCCAACTAGGCGTTTACCGTACCGAGCAGTATATGTTGAGACCACCAATAGCTGGGTGAAATCACGTGGTGGTCAAGCAACAACGTGGTCATCATCATCATCATAATCATCATTACAGCAGTCATGAGTCTGACCAAAGGATGCTGTGGCTCGGGCAGCCGCTTACCTCAACAGTGACGTAGAAAACGTTACTGGGAAGGTTGAAAATTATTAAAACAAGACTAAGCGGAAGGACTAGAAATGGTATAGATACAGTTACGCCATTGACTGCGACACATCACCATCTCGGATAGCGCCTCTAACCAGCGGTTTCAGTGATCACGAGGACCCCATCCAAGCAGCCGACACCTACTCACTTTGGTCAATGGAGTAGTCACGGTCTTCACATTTCATAAACACGTTGTTGCTTGACGACCACGCGGTTTTACCTAATTGTTGGTGGTCTTAGTATATAATACCCGGTAGGATAAACGATCAGATGACAAACGGAGTATGTGACTCAACTATCGCAAGCTGTGCACCGTGATTAGTTGACCAACTGATCGCGCATCCCGAGCATTCCGGAATACGCACCGACGAAAGCCCACATTACTCACGCGATCAGTCCATTTAATGTGGGTTAACTGGGGCGGATAGCGATGGTCAAACACAACAAGTCTGCTGACATCTTCCTTGCGAACAGGCACTTTGAAAACGGAAAATGATGTTGATATACACCAATCACGAGGTAGCTCTTCAGTTTCTCAAACAAAATGAAGGAGCTTTGTCAGTCCTGATATCAACTTCCTCTCACCATTCTTGAAAAGAGAAGAAAGGAGGAAGTCTGGTCGAGGGGCCTTATAACGCTTCAATAACAGAGCCACTTCTGCTTCCGACAGACGACTGTCTGGAACGCAATAACTGACCATTAGGGTCCCGTTGTCTACATGGTCTGGTTGAGGTCAGCTGAACTGTTCTTTGAAATATTCAGCCCACTTCAGCGCGATTGATTGGTGATGTGTGCACAATCTATTCATATACGGTCTCTTTTGCACCGACTCGACGGCCAATACACCTACGCATCAGGGAAAATAGGGTTTCGCTATTCCCAGATAAAAAGGCTCGGTTCATCTCCTTCGACTGTTCAACAAATTGTTCACGGTCTTTGCGCAAGCTTTTAGTCACCTTGCGTTTAAGTTATCGACGGTCGTCATCATATACAGAACCAGGTGGAATCGAGCGACGTTTGCACATGAGGTTTGTCGACGTGATGGAAATCCAGTTCTTGCGTAACTTCACAACTCCTTCGGAACACACCACTTCACAGCAAGCCTTCATAGCTGCAGCGATTTGTTCCCGGTGTTCGTTAGGTTCTCACTTGACTCAATCCGGCCCCTTCGTTCATCAACACTTCCTGGTAAGCGTCCTTTACACTCTCTTTGCCTGAATGCCAATGAAGCACCTTGCATTTGCCAGTACGACCTCTGGACAAATGACAAAGAAAAGGAAACGCACACTTGCATGGTCCGAGTCTGGGTAGTTACTGCAAAATGCGTAACAGAGTGACGCCATCTATAACTGACTGTTATATGATCAAGTTGTGCCCACGGCTGAGGCACAAAGATGTCTCCACGTAACAATACCTCTTCGCCCTGTTTTGGAATGCTGTCCTCGAAATATAGGATGCGCACAGCTGCGGCAGTCTTTCACCACTGTCAGTGCGTTGTGTCCGGACGTCAAACATACATTCCAGCCGCTTCTCATCCGGAGAAAGACGACCAAGTTGGGCATTAAAATCGTCCGTCAGTATGATGATGTCAGTGTTTGGTTTGCCTCAGAAGATCAACGAGAGTATCACAGGACGCATCTTTGGTAGCATCCGAACAGCTGTTCACTGGAGAGTACGCCGATATAATGAATACGTAACGCCTTTCTGAGTTGCGTCTTTAACCAACGTATTGAGTCTGACAGCTCATAAATGACTGTTCACTGGGATCCAATGTGGCAAACACTGCTCTACTCTGGAACCCAGTGCAATTCCCAATCCAGCTTGACCACAAGATTCGGCTTCGGCGTCACCAGAAACCCTGAGAGAGAAGCGCTTGGATCGACAGTTATCTAGATATGAGCTCAAATGGATAACCATGCTATAATCGTGGACTTGCGTCTCTGACACGCAACACAGATCAAATTCCAGAGTTGAGAAAGTACTAGCCAGAGCAGTTTACCGACTGACTTGTCGGAGAGTGCGGACACTGAAGGTACCAATGTTTACCAGTTATCCTGGCTTCAGAAAAAGACTATCACCCGAAGACATACGGAAGGCAGAAAACTTGGAAGCAAAACACCAGGTGCAAGTCGTAATGGATTAATAGTGTTGCTGTATGGAGAACGATAACCTCTGATACTTTCTGGTCGTTTACGCCGCGGAAGAGGGTTAACTTGATGGGCCCCATCCCGAGTCTCTGACTCAAAAGTCCGGCCTTCGAAATAACAGGATACAGGGTTTTTTTTTGAATCCTACCCGGAGCCAATGATTCATGAGTCTGACTCACTTGGCAGTGAGAGGCTTGCCTAGCCCGAGGG
>JTDE01005386.1:13565-28107 GCA_014338405.1 Paragonimus skrjabini miyazakii
ACTTAATGACGCGGTGCAGTGAAAGCCGTGAGGAAGCTGTCTTGCTCATGATGCCTTACTTTTACTTACAACTGGGTTGTTTGTTTGCAAGGTGTAGGCGCCTTAATGTTATATGTTTGAATGTAGACGTAGCCCATTTTTTAGTGGTTAGGTCTCCCACCCTTTCCTTTTTTCTTCTCTCTTCCTATATAGGTTTTTTTTTTCCTTCGTGGTTGTGTGGCAGTTAGGCATCAGTGTGAACTACTGATGTATTGTTGTCTATGATGATGATAATGTTGGACCATCGCAGTGCTCCTTGTTTGCTACCCCCTCCTTGCTGTGCAGCCCTAAACTTAGTTTTGCTGTATACTCGTGATCGTGCCTCATTACCTTAGCACTTTTACGCCATCAGCAGTTCAATTTACAACCCTGTGAGTGTAACTGCTTTTCCTCCGACTCGCTGTATCTAGTACGACCGAGACCCTTGTCAAGATAGTCCTCCGGATTCATATAGTGCACGAGTCTAACAAGGGCTTCCAGGTAGCAGAATTAGTCGGGTAGGCCATCACTGTTATTGTTTGATCGCTCGCATCAGGTTGCGTCAGCGGGTAGGCAACGGCGAGATTTGAAGGCGGATATTTTGTAGCCATCATCAAGCCTGTTTATTCGCCTAGTCTTTATGTAGACATATACCGTGGTCATGTACTGAGAAAGCCAGCTAGTTGTCCGTCATTCCGAGCACTTCTTACCGATTCTATAGCCCACTGACTTAAGATGGAAAGTGAACAGATGGGCACTGTTATCAGTCAGTTGGTCACTGTTGGTCTTGTTCATCTCTCGGGCTGAAGCCCACACGACTCAGAATTGTTTTCTAATCGGACTCAATGACGCCGATTTTGTCGATGGTTGACTGAATTGTTTGTGAAGTAAGTGTAGTTCGTCAAGCGAGGTAGTGAAAGCAGTATGCTCACTGCTTGCCGAGGATTCCTTCGCTTAAGACTCGATTGTTTGTTCACGAGGTGCGGGCACTCTGATCTTGGATTTTTGAACTTGGAAGTCTACGTTTGTATCAATTGTATCTGTTTTGATTCTCTCGTTATTGCTTCTTATTAAGGGTTTGGTAATGTCTACATGATTGTCCGTTATGTGTCGATGTGAACCGGCCCTTATTTTGTGTAATAATAATGTTAACGCTGATAATTGAGTTGAATTTAATTTCTCGTCTTTCCCCTTTTTTTTGTTAGTCACGAGATGGGTGTCTGCAGCGTGCGTAATCTTCAAACCTTGGATAATCATATTTCGACTGGAAGGTACGTGTGTGTGTATAACTATTGTTATACGCGTGCACACTATAATTTCACTAGTGGTCTCCGAATGAGTAGACTTCTAACCGATGCTGTATGAGAGAAACAAGCAATCCAGTATGTACCAGAGACTTAACAAATCATGTTCAGTCAACTAACTGGCATATATGCGCTGTGTGTGCAGTCGTCTCAGTGTTCCGGGGCCTACTTGCTTTTTTGCGCGTTTTTTGGCACAAGTTCTCGAGATTGATGTATAGAAATTGCCTTGTGTGTGTGTGTGTATGCCCGGTTGAGAGAAGAAGATAGGGAGCGTGTAAGTGTACTTAGTTTGGTATGACAACTTGCACAGGCTCGGGTACACTCGATTTTGACCGCATTTTCTAGTCAGTATGTATGGTTTTGCTATTAGTGGGCGAAACAGGCTAACGATGTCTCGGTAGTCAACACATCTATATCTTTGTGCTGATCATCTAAATTTTACAGGTTAAATGGCGCCCAAAATGCCCCACAAACTGCTGTTTGGAGCAGTAATAAAAAAAATTTCGGTTGAAGGAAAACGTACGTATGAAAATGTTCACTTCGGCAATAATGGATGCCATAGGAATGTGATATACAATAAAACGAAAGGATGTGTAACTCAGGCGTGGACATTCAAGCATAAAATAAGCACACTTCAGTTGACCACGATGACTTACTAACATTGGTTTCAGAGACCGTACACCATTTTATAAAGTTGCCCGGATTATCACACTGCTTGGAAGTTCAGAACTGCATTACAGTTGTTCGCATAAAATCTTCGCATAAAGTTGTCTGCTAATGATGCCGTCGCGATAGATTCAGGTAGGGTGTTCCAGATTGGATACATACTCATACTAAAAGAATGTTAATATCATGGTCGTTAGTTGTGTAACGTATACGTTGTGTATGTTACACTGGACATCGTGAAAGGCATACTCGCATGGAACAAACACTCGGCAAACCATAACCATAGGTATGCATTTCGTTTAGGAGTTCGTGTGCACCGCATATACTTCTTTCATTTGTTTTGTGGGGACGTTAACCGCCCCTTTGATTGAAGTTAACAGAGTTCTACATAGCTCCCTCAGGGAAAGAGAATTCTGTAAAATATCGCATACTTAATCAGGTTCATGTCGTCTGTTAACTACGTAAACTTCATAGGTAGCACAACGGGCCAACCTAGAATTCTTTTGGAGTACACAGCTATTGTGGAACGGGAATACTCACCTGTGCTACTCCTGTAAACAAGCATATTGATTGTTCAATCCAGTGACTTTCCTAAATGGTTTGCCTTTCACTTTCCGTAAAGCTCTTGTTTAACCGACGTTTATCTAATCATAATGTTCCATCTACACGTGTAAACGAATATTTTTTTCCAGCTATGATGAATATATTCGCGTGTGGGATCTTCGTATGATTTCCTCTTCCCAGAATTCGCGTCCCATACTTATGTGTCATCTTGACGGTGGCGTGTGGCGCCACAAATGGGCTGTTGATGATCGTTTTCTAGTGTCCGCTTGCATGCATGGTGGTTTCTCCATTTCCGGCCCATTTCCTTCGAGGCTGATGGCAAACACAGAGGGGGAAAACGGAACTGTAATGCACGCGATCGGTCGATACCGTGCCTCCGCGAAATTGGGCTATGGTGTGGATTGGATTCAACATCCTTCCGAGACCTGTTGGACCGTGGCTACCTGTTCGTTCTATGATAACCAGGTGGATTTTTCTCGACTCTCCGTATGTGATCCACCGTGATGACTGTAACTGGTCCCCTTGTCCCTGTAAATTTACGTTACTGTACAAAAAATTCCAGATACGACACTGTCGTTAATCAGATTTTTGCATTTTATATCGTTTAGCTATAGGAATTACATCCATTTATGAGAAATGTACCGAGTATTACGATGACATCTTAACTTTGAGCGTTGGATATAGTGAACTTTGTATTTGAGTGGGCTGGTTTTGGTTGGGCGTTAGAAGGTTGATTGCCTAACATGAAGTTTAGGTTCGCCCGTAGGTGTAATCAACAAATCGGCTGCAAACTGGATGTTGGTATCTTGGTTGTGCAGTAAATATCACACGCGGTAACGAAAAAAGTGCCGGGTGTGGGTTGCATTATTTTCGGATTTTTCTTAGGACATTTTCAGTGCTTTGTTGAAACTAGTCCGTTGTGTTTTGTTTCATTTCTTTAGAAACTAACCCTATAAGTCAGCTCGTCAGGTGCGGATTGTCACTATGTGATTATGTATTTGACTTTCAGACTGGATACACTTACCCTCGGTGATACCCGAATGCCATGGCATTGATTTGACTTTCAAGGCTTCTAACAGTGCATCAGTTTTAATCAAGATATTCTTAAAAAAGAATGAGTGGAACGTTTGTATCAATGGTGATAATAATATTTCACATAATTTGAATGGTCTAAAGAATCGACTTTGTATGTAATGTAACACTTTCACTGGTTTATTTGTGCTTTTTGCGCAGTGTGCCATCTATTGTGACTGAAGTGACACATTCACGTGACTTAGGGGGTGTAACCGTACGATTACAGGTTTGAGTTACATTCACGGGAAGTGATATCCTTCTAACATCAAACTTACAACAATCTTTTAATGGTACTTTTCAACTACTCTTTGTGGTACATCGTTAGGCGATTAGAGATCACTCGTAACACTATTTTCCCGGTTTTCTGTGCTGCTTCAAACAGCACATCTGGCTAGAACGGATAGCACGCAGCCGCATTAGTTACTTCCTATCTCCTAGTTGCATGTCTTCCTTTTGGTTACTCAACGTCGTTTATGATTTGGTACGTCTACCTACTGGAAACTTTGATCTAAGGAGCTGACACTTAAAATCACCAGATCAGATGCTATATATCGCTTTGATATGATTAGACGACCTATGCTTGAGGTCTGGCATTTATATTGTGGTCTGAACAAGTTCACACGTACACCGTTGATTGGTCCCGACAAAGGGACCTGCGTCCGAAGTTCACTGTCTGAAAGACTTGTCGGTATGCCATTGCATATGAAAGCGTCCACTTGTGAAAACCCTACACCCCAACTATTTGGTAGTAAGTAATTGGGAAGTTGAAAGTGTACAGAGCAGGCAGATCTCTTACGTAATTCCAGCGGCTTACCGAATGTCTGTTATGGATCACAAATGCCCGGTTTCTTCAGTTTAGTTACTTCCCAGAGTATGTGTCTGTTAAACCAACATGCGTGAAAATGTGTTGAGGGCACACCCGCAGCAAGAGTCCAACTGAATATGAGCACACATATCTTTGTTAGCTGATTTAAAAAACTTACGCCCCTCCAGAAATGTTTATCTAATTTTTTTAACTTATCATGCGGACTGCTTCCCCAAGTTGCTATTAAACAGAATGTTTGAAAATATTCCCCCTTGAGTTTATCAACCTCATTTTATCCACCAATGTATCAATAGTGGTTATCACAAAATTACGGTGCCAGTCTACGCATGTGACTTCCGTAAGCCATGACTTTTTTCAGTGGAACCAAAACCACACCTGCCAACAGAGTCGTTCGACTCACTATGATTAGTTTCTTGTCTTGAGCATATTGACTAACGCGTAGTGCATACTCGATGAGTAGGACTGAACCCAAGGTCGACCTCGCATTTTCTTACTCGCGAGTCGGTGGCTTACCATAGCTCGAAAGGGCAACGTTTTTGAATTTGTACAAACCCGTTTGTTCCTACGACAAACTGCTCTGCCACTGTGTTGGTGAGTGATGTATCGCCAATTAGTTGGTATTAAGAAAAAAAGACGTCCAAGCGTCTGACCATTTGATCTTGTCAAATATATGAGCTCAACGCTGAAGTCGACAGCTTTGCCAAGAACTGTGCGATGAGCATAGCTCCCTTGGTAGTTTCTACATCTAGCGAAGTTCCGAATGATTGGAACTTCATATTTCCTGAATTCATCTGTGACGTGCTATTGCATTTGGTGTGACGTACGAGGTTGATTTTGATCTACTGTTGGCATGATTTCTAAAGGAATGAACTTGATTTCTACGGGCGAATTAATTATTAGCATTTATTAATGGTTTGGAAGTTTTCAACAGCAGGTTTAAGGAAATTGGTAATTTCGGATGAAAATTTAAGCCCGACGGCCTGTATTCTCAACTTTTCTGAGACAGATTGTATGTAGCTATCACTTTCAAACAAGACAACGTAAAAATGGCCTATGCATCAACAACATGGTTACTTTTTTGTGGAATTACAGATTTTGAGTGTTTTGCTTGCATCCTGGATCTTATCTCATCTAAGAACCTCTGTGATCATTCGACTCGATAAATATATTGAAATAACGGCCTTCAGTGCACTTATTGAATTAAAGAGTGCTCTGGATGACAAATCGGGCAATTTAAACCTTACCAGAAGCCTACCGAAACGATGTGCGTAAGCTTTGAACCAAAATGGAAGGAGTGTATCTTATTGGTTCTCTCTATACGTGCAGCACGTATTGTAGCCGTCTATAACACTGGTATTTAAAACGAGTATAATAAACTTGATGAGATATTTCCAGTTATTCTTATCCATAACGATTTTGGGAGTGGTTTGCGGAAAATCCTTGCTCTAGATCAGCGTGTCCCGGCAGGAACGATTTGAACCCAACAGAGGGCGATCGCTGTAAAGAGACGACTGGACTATCGTGGCGGTGGTGGTGGTAACAACTAACATTGAAGCTTTCAATTCCGACGTAACTAAGTAACCAATCTCCTTAAAACGCTAAAATTCGGGAAAGAAACAGTGGGGCAAGATGGCTACCTTACCTATGCATGTTGTGCAGTGCTGGTCACACAATCCAACATTCATTTTATACGGCGGAGGCGTTAATAATGTTTTTCATCACCCGGGACATCGATATTTTTCTGTGCAGTTGAGATTTCCACGAGGAATAGCGACTGAGGTTTGTCGCATTAATGTTGTTTCTCAATGTTTTATTCAGTGTCATATTATTATCTTCGCTGCTTTCTCCAACTCTTGACAAATTGGTTTACTAACAACAGTTAAGCTATTTGGCGTTAATTTTTCGTTACATCGACATCGATGGCACTTGATACTTGGATGTGTTCCTACTGACTATACGTTCCCGATCGATTACGTGGTCACAGGGAATCAGTAACCTTTTCAAACAAAACCAAGATCCAGTCATCTTAAGGTGATCCTCGAATTCGACCAGTTTTAAATGTATGTATGCTAATGCCGCATATCTTCTTAAAATGACGAGGTTTCGAGAGGTATGGGGTGCATTAATACCTCCATAGTAGACACTCAGTGTGTGGTAGATATTAAAGCCGAGAAAAACGAAACATGAGGTATGGTCTTGTTTCTCCGTTATCACAGGTCTGCAAAAGGCGGCGGTGTTTTTTTTGCATTGACAACTGTGGTACGTAACCCGGTTTTAATTTCTCCTGAAATCTGATGCCGTACTGTAATTTTATTAGTTAATCCACTTACCGACCCCGACAGCCTTGTTCATCGGTGCTCACCTATTTGTTTGCCCTGTCCTCTGCTGATTCCTCACAGATCTTACGCGTAAGTAATTGTGATCATCCTGAGGCTAGTTCATACACAGCTCACATCTGGAGTTTTTGAATTCTGCGATGCAGTTGCGAATGATAATTTGACTGGAAATATCACAGTATTCAAACGGTGGAAGTGTGTTAGACGGGCCCGATCCGAGAGTTCGGTTATGTCCATTGGTCTGTTGTAACAATCTGTCACTCAGTGTTCATCATAACTAAGAGTGGAAACGATTTATAAAGTCAGAAGGCATGTTTTGGTTAACCAATCTGGATGACCCGAGCAGAAAATCTCAATTAAACGCTGCGCAGGTTATCTACTGACAAATGATCAATTTTGTCTTGGATGGGGTCTTCGTGATCACTCAAACCGCTGGTTGGAGACGCTATCCGAGATGGCGGTATGTCACAGTCAATGGCTTACCTGTATGCATACCATTTCTAGTTCTTCCTCTTAGTCTTCTTTTCATAATGATCAACCATCTTAGTAACGTTTTCTTCCAGGATATTCCACGTTACTGTTGAGGTGAGCGGCGGTCCGAGCCACAGTACCTTTTGGTCGGGCTCATGGCTGCTATGATGATGAAGTGATCAATTTGCAGCACGCCCCCAACTGTGTAAAGCCGACAGCATACGGAGAATACTTAAACCCAGTTAAACTGTAGGAAGCGGCAGACGGCACCGTCAGCCAAATCTGAATGAAATGTTTAGTTGGTGTGAGTTAAACTCCCGTCACAACGGTTTGCAGCTTTTGTATTTTCATAGACTTTTAGTCAGTCCTTTTCGGAAAAAGCACTAGTCTCGAGTTTCCCTCTTGCCAGAGCTTGCCATTAGTTTATATCCCTGCCACGAATTAGAACTCCAGCCATGTTTTCAGGAGACGGTTGTGTCTAACAGTTTCGTCTACTGGCCTCTGAGTACGTTCACCACTGGCTTTACAGACAAAGCACCTGCACGTAGTAACATAAACTTAGACTTCCGTAACATCTTTGCGTTTACGTCACACGATTTTTGAGAAGCTGTCAAAGTGTTACATTTGGTTTACAGACTCAGATTCCATTCCCTGTTTAATACCGAGAAATGGGCTGAGGAGTTGCTGAAACCACTGACTAACTTGTATGCAATCAGTGATTTGGTTTACTACTGAATGGGTGCAGATTCTGTAGTTATGGATTCACAACTAGTCTTATGTGTATTCCAACTAATGGCATTGTGTAAGTGGTTTAATCTAACTCTGATAGAGCTTGCTTTCTGGAGCTTGGACGGTACACACTGCGTCACCCGCCTGCAAAACGATGAACGCAAAAGTCCTCTAGCTACGGCCCGATTACATCGTAATCGTTTTCTCCAGTGCTTGTGTGGGGACTGTTTAAGCGAATGCCTGTTTCATTGTCGCTTAACAGTCAAAATGAGCTCCGAAATGGTTCTGTGTACACCACAAGTTTACGTGTTTTCGGGAGGATGGGCAAGAGCGATTGCTGAAAGCATATAAACTGATGCCTTTGATCTAGTAGACTACTTACTATTATGCTTTAAGCTCCGTTACTTTGATGTTGGTATTTCATGCTCATGGCTCATCGGTTATCTTCAAATTCACCGTGTCACTACTAATCAGCGATGCATTTCCCGACAGATACTGTGCACCTGTCGGCGTTCTACAAAGTCATGCTGGGACCTCTGTTTTGAAATTTCATTCCTACTTGGTATCCGACGGATTTTTTAATTTCCCACCGTTATTAAATGTTGATGACACATCCGGCGTGCAGTGGACAGAGAAACTGCTGAGCGTTTTGACCGTTTTACGCCGGTGAGCTCTGGACAACTGAATCTCATTCATCACGACCAAATATGTAGCAATGCTTTTCCGTCATTCGGGCTGCATCGAGTACCTTCTTGCAAGCAAACATTGAATACCACTGCTCCTGAATCTAGCCTAGAAACAATTGTTTCAAACAATCTCAGCTTGTTCCCCATATGTGCATCACAACTTAGAAATCATAATCGATGCTTGGTTTACTCACTAGGCTGTTCGGATTGTTTCACACATTGTTTTTCGCTTACGTCCAACTCGTTGGCGCCCCCGCAACGTGAGCTAATTGTGCAGTTTTGTTGTTCTTATCTTATAAAATATATTGTTCTTATTGAGAAGGTGCAGCTGAGATTTGCAGAGCTGATTACTGCAGTTTATTCAATGCGTTTTCCAGATAGGTTGCACGAACTGGGTAGTTCTCAGTACACTATGACGCGTTGGTGAGACCTAATTTTGACTTATAGGATACTCTGCCGATTCCGTCACCTGCTAAGCAGGTGCTTTTACAGACTACCGGTAAGTACCAGGGGACTTGGTTGTTACAAGTTAACTATCAATGACATTTAACTGTAGTTGATCGCACACCCATAGATTTTTCAGTCAGCCCCACTCGGGAAGAAACGCTAGACTAGCGTTTCTATCCTGTTAGAGCTCATCAATAATGCCTAGCGGTTGCCGGAACTAGAACTCCGGCCACACTTTCAGGAGGCAACCTTGTTGGCTACTGCACCATTGATTTCACATTAAGCACGACCGAATTCTCGCACTTGAATTCACATTCGTTTGTACCTATGTGAAGTTAATGACGCGATTTCGGTTCATCTTCATTAGTACGCTAAATCATGCTGAAGTCATTCAGACCAGCTGAACTTTGGCCGTGTCTGACTGGAATGAGTAATACTCATCCACGTTTGACTTCTGGCCACAAATGTTAGTTTAAACCAAATAAGTAAATTAATTACGCTATGAATCATCCAGAAGTTCAGTCACACATGGTTTATCCGACAGAGTGACCTGGCGAACCTACCGTGATATCTGTTAGGGATATTGGGTTGCTGGTTTACACTGTGCGATATAGTAGGCGTATTTCAACGCGACATATTATTTACAAGTTTCTACTGCGTATAGGTAAGACCGTTTCCATGCGTTGAATCCGACGGCCTACGTGCGCCGCTCACGGAAAAGCTTCTGCATTTTCCTAGTGAGCAAAAGAAAACCTCAAACTTGACCTTGAATACAAGAGCGGAAGTTGAGAAAGGTCAACAATAATACGTAGGATGTCTTACGCAATGACATTTCGTCCGCCTACTTATCGATAAAAAACGTGTAGTTAATGTAACAATGGAATTGCTGCAGGTCAAAAGGGTAATAGGAGTCCGGAAAGACAAAGATGTTTAAAAACTCCATGCAGATCGAACAGGAATGAAAAGAGAGTATGTCGATTAATACTGATTAAAAAGATGGCACAAAATGAATTTAGGAGAGATAATGGTAGTACATCTGTTTTGAGTCCCTGTAGAAAACGCATCAGTCTAAACGTCCTAGGTTGGGAAGAATATGGGAGTGAAATGGAACCAAGGACTAAAAGTCGCATCCTTGCCGACATGGCGAATAACTAGACACCAACTGTTTCTGGGCGCAGAGATTGAGACTCAGTCGGTTTATCTGAACGACTTCTACAGTGTTGAGCGCCTACCCTAGTTTGGCTGACTGAATGTCCAGTCCGTAGGAGGTGTTTTGTAATGACTGATGGTACAATCGACCTCTAATTAAACAACCATTTCGGTATGTATACACTGCTGCGTGTACCGAGGTGTCAGCGAAAAGAGGCATTAAGTCCTTTCCAGGTGTTGTTGGAACTGGAATAGTTTCTTCTACACAGACCAGTAGGGCGGCGTTGTATGTGCGCTTGAATGGTGCGTTTAAACGGCGTTTTATCAGGACTGAAACACTGTCATCTTTGAAAGACAGAGTTAGGTAGACAGACTTGCGAGAAGCAGTAACTCATCTAGGCTATGGGGTGGAATACTTTTGATTAAACCTTGTCGGATGCTCATTTTCTACCAAGGTCTCGTTCAGTAACTTCAATTCATTTTTCAACTCGTCTGTCGCAATACGTCAAATTCTGTTAAAGTCCTAATAAGGCCACTTTTTTGCATTTGGTGCGAAGCCCACCTGGACTTGCGATACACATCCGAAAAATGACCTGTCCTCGCATTTTCTTTAAGCAAAATATCTAGAGACGATACGTTTCCGTTTTGTTCAAGTGCGAGGATGAAAATCACCTTAGCATGCAGACTGTAACAGCTGATGAAACGCTGTTATTTGCCACTGGTCGTCGTCTTCCGGCTAACCAGTCTTCGATCGGCAAATGTAAATTTCAGTTGTTGCACATTCCAGCGTTCTATTTAATGTGTCAATACTCTAGTGAATCAATCCGCTTGCGTACAGTCCAGTCAACGTGCAAATCAGGTGACGCTTTTGTGGAAATAACTTTGGAGTCCTATATTTTGTTGAGACGGCGATGGCCAAGGTAACCTATTTGGCCATAATTCTTGATATCGTTCTTCCTGGACTATTAAAATCTGTCCCTGATTTACTGACAGTTCACAGTTCGTTAATTTCTCAGAGTTCAACTTTGAACTCTGTCGAATACGGCTGGTCTCACCTGAATAGAACGTTATCAAAGGCTGCATGATTCAAAAGGTGCATATATGAAGCGTTGGGACAAAACTGACAATCATTTTTCTGTACAACTTCCACAAATGCACACACTGAAAGCTGATAGAAGCTATCCAAGCTAAGAGTGGAAACACTCATTACTAATTTCCAATTTCAAGGTAAAATTCAACTGACTTTTGAACACTTAGTAAATGTGCATTGTCTACATTATCACAAAAGGTACTCTACGAAAATCTATTGCTTATAGCATACCAACTTCTGTCTTCTTATTGAACATCAACGTTATAGGTTTAGTACAATCACGGAGATTTATGTTCGATTGTTCACAAGCATACTTTGACAATCCGTTGCCAACGCATATACATTCAGGTACTCTCAGCTTCCTTTGATTTGTGACTTTTCAGTGAATGCTACGAAATGTGTGGCCCTTCTCATCATCATGATAGCAGCCATGAGCCCGACCAAAAGGTACTGTGGCTCAGGCCGCCGCTCACCTCAACAGGACGTGGAATATCCTAGGAGAAAACGTTACCAAGACGGTTGATCATTATAAAAAGAAGACTAAGAGGAAGAACTAGAAATGGTGTGCATACAGATACGCCACTGATTGTGATATGCCGCCGTCTCGGATAGCGTCTCCAACCAGCGGTTTGAGTGATCACGAGGACCTTAGCCAGGCAGGCGACACCTACCCACTTCGCTCAATGGAGCAGTCAGGGTCTTCATATTTCGTGACCACGTTGTTGCTTGACCCCCATGTGGTTTCACCCAGCTGTTGGTGGTCTCAGTACATAATGCCCGGTACGGTAAACGATCAGATGACATACCGAGTACGTGAACCAACCATCGCAAGCTGTGCACCGTGATTAGTTGACCAATTGATCGCGCATTCCGGAATACGCGCAGGCGAACGGCCACATTGCCCACGCGATCAGTCCACTTAATATGGGCCAATTGGCGAAGACAACGCTGGTCAAACGCAGCAAGCCTGTTGATATCTTCCTTGTGAACAGGCCACGCTTCCGAACCATAGAGCAAAATGGAAAGTACACAGGCATTATACACCCTTCCTTTCAGAAGCAACCGAATGTCTTTCCGACGCCAGAGATGACGCAGTTTGACAAAGGCAACTCATGCCTTTGCTATCCTCGTTGATATCTCATCAGCAATATTACAGGCTGACGAGATAGTGCTACCCAAGTATGTGAAACTGTCTACAGTCTCAAGTGGGTTACTTGCAATGAAGAAAGTAGGAGTTCAAGTGCCTCAGTCTTGAAGCAACACTGCACTTTGAAGGTGCGAAGCGCATTCCATACAAACCAGCCCGGTCACTCACCTTGTCCAGCATGGTCTGCATGTCTTCGGCAGAGGGGCTAAGTAAGACAATGTCGTCCGCGTACTCCAGATCGGTCAATCTAGCGCCAGGAAGAAGCTCAACACCAAGTCCACTGTATTCCCGAAGCGCACCCTCCAGAATGTCGTCTATGACAAAATTGAACAGGAAGGGGGAAATCGGACACCCTTGACGGACACCACTAGAAGTGGTGAACGCCCGAGACAGTTGTCCATAAACTCTCACTCTGCTTGCAGAGTGGGCATACAGTGATCTCAACAGATTCACGTATTTCTCTGGTACTCCTTTGCGGAGAAGGCAACTTCAGAATACGTTACGAGCAACTGAGTCAAAAACAGCCTTCAGGTCCAAAAAGACCACGACTTTCGGCTGTCTGTGAGAGTGTCGATGTTCCAAGATCCCTCGCAAGGTAAAAGTATGATCAACGCACCCTCGACCGGATCGGAATCCTGCCTGTTCTTCGCATATCTGACTTTCTCTGGGCTTAGTGAGACGACATAAAATGAGGCTAGTGAGTAACTTGGACGTATCAGATACCAAACTGTTTGTCACGTAGATCTAACGAACAGCGTTAGCTTGAATATATACCAACTGTGGGTGTGTTTGATCGGTTTGATGGGCCAGCAAATGCTTGTGTACGTCGGCTGCTTCACATGTCATCACTATAGCGGTATAGTGCGAGGTTTCTTTGTCTACACCATATCAATCAGTTTCTCGTCTGTCGTGTTGGCGTACCGCTAGCTTGTGTTCGGATAACCTCAAGCTTAGAAATAATCTTCAGACGATACTCTAACGTCGACTGTCAACATTTCTGCACGTTGTTTCATTTTTACTCGAGGTTTCTTAGTTTTCTCTGATGTCATGAGGTCACTTTAAGTGCTATTTATGCTTTGAGGTTACAGCTGCCTGAAGGTGGTATGTTTTGTGCAATTCTGAATATGTTGGTGTTAAACCTACATAACTCAGAGTAAGAAAGCATAGCAAAGAGTACATAATGCTGTTTATCTTTACGAAAGTTTCCGCCCTAAGGGAGTATGAGTGATGATGGTACTACCTGTCGCTACAAAAATAATGGAAATCGGCTTGAGGTGGTTATCTGGTGAAGTGTCCCTAGTTGGACCAGAAGGTTTAAGAGGAGTACTTTACCGGCGCATCACTTGCTATGTAGCACGTTTTTGTCTAATTTATACCCGAAGAGGTGACCAGCTTACTATGTGAGTTTTGATGACAGACTTTGGTACTTTGAGCTCAAAATGAACTATGTATGAACGCACCGGTTTCTTTGCAAACAATATCCTTCTAAGAGTCCAGTGCCTCAGCGCTTGGATCCGTAGGGCTTAGCTGGCGTTTTGTCCCGGACATAATCCATAAACTTCCTTTGTAGTTAAGTGCTTAATGAGAAATCGTGCAATTGGTTTGCTAACTGAGTTTTCGGATTCTTTTCATACATGGTTACATGTATACAGTAGGAGTTGACAATGCGTAGTCAAAGATTTGACAACAGGTTCCAGTTCATGTCATTAAAGTTGTTTCTACGAGCCTATGTGTAATCGATGAAGCCTCACAAGTTGTCTTCAGTGTGAATAGGTCCTTAACCATACAGCAGAAGCAATTGTAAATTCATTCGGTTCCTCAGTTTTGGACACTGGCGTTACGTAACCCTTCGACTCTAATCCAAACCATTTTTACTGCAGTATTTTACTTATTTCCAATTAGAGCACTTGACAGGTTAACGAAACATTGTCTCTCCGGTCCGACCGAAAACCGTTTGCCATGGTTTACGTACACAGTATTGAGCCCTGGAAGGCCAAACTGATGTATCACAGTCCCGACCTCAAAACGTGCAGTC
>JTDE01005386.1:32318-47275 GCA_014338405.1 Paragonimus skrjabini miyazakii
CACCTTCAGATTAGGATGACAACTAGTTAAGCGCTGCACTGGGTTATCTATTGCTTGTTTGGACCAACTGAATACTAGTGTATCATCAACGTAGCGTTTGTAGTATGACAGACTCGTTATATTTGCGGCTAACTCTTGTTCAATCCTTAACATGAAAAATACAGCTGAGATGGGTCCTAATGAATTTCCCATAGCTATCTCATCTATTAGGCGGTAGCACCGATTAATTTTATTTCAGTAAACCTAACCGCAAAGCTCTATAATTTCGCGTCCGCCAATCAGAAGGGCGCGATTACAACCCATCAAGAATATCCAGATTATCTTAACACAATTGGTGCAGCAAGTAACAATCAAGAGAGCACTAGAATTCAGTTACCTGATGAACTTGGAAAGATTGGCACAGTAGCATTTCGTACCCTATATGCAACTACTTGATTTATTACTGTCCGTAAAAATACCTGTGATTCGAAATACTGTAATCACACGTGAATACCCTGGTCTTCAATCCCTACTGTATCAAAGCTCGAGGTAGTTCATTTCTTACCGTCTGTTTGACTAGTTCAAACACTACGTGTATGCTCAAGCAAAACATTAAGCTTTATTGATTCCTACACTGTCTTACTGTAAATGTTGCTGGCATTAAGTGGTTTGTAGCCACTCGTTGTAGCCACTCTCTTTGTAAAACTAACAATAACTGTTAAGTATTTATCACAGCAACGACCGAGTTTCTTGATCAATGGTCCTTTCACGAGGAAGAATTTTGTACTCAGTTAACTTTATAACTCTCATAGCACAAAGCATTTGTTCGCATGCAACAAAAGTTGTGATAACTTTTCAACTTGAAGGAGGCTGCTTTGAGTGATTCAGTTGAAATTGACAGTTCGTTTCAGTCTCGGGATGTCAGCAACAGTTAGACGGTAAATGAGAAAACCTGGAAGGAATTGGGCGAAAGACAAACGTGGCCACATTTGTCAGGCATACTTCAGCATGTACCAAACCCTATCTGACTAACAGCACCAGTGACATAGTAAGTGTACCTTTATTCCCCCTCAATGATTCAAATGACCAAACTGTGTGTAGACTGAGTTTGATGTCATGAACATGTGCATTAAACCTGGATTTTAAGTCGTCCATCGATGACACCACTACAATAGATACGTAGTTTGTTCCGGCTTGGACGCATCCGAACGTTGAAATAACGTCTTCCGCAAGTCAATTGGCTAACCTTATATCGTAACCTTGTGGGGCCATCCTTGAGATGGTAATTCCGTTTGGACTAAAACACAGTTGATGAGGCTGATTAGATTCTAATATAAATCAGTTATTGTGAGCATTCTTCTGAAGAGCGTCTTTGTTAGTTGAACTCGTGATTCTAGTGGTGGGAAAACATACGAACAACGTTGAGTATACTCAATCAGTGGGTCGTCTATGATAACCTGTGGTTCACACGTTGCACGGGTGCGAGTAAATGTGTCTACCAACCATAAGCACTGTCTCATCAGAACACAGCCACATCAGCTGACCAGGTGTGTTACGACAAGTAGCGTCGCTCGGCACTTTAGGCAGTCAACTTGTCATTGTCTCCTGACCTATGTTCGATCGGGTAAGCCCACAACTCGTGATCTAAGTGCGGACTTATAACACAGTCGTAAATCGTTGTAAAACGTTATAGGTTCCAGCCAAACTCACAGATGGTGCAGATTACCGGGCCGTCTCTTTTGATGAGCGGGTTTACATGGCATAGTTTCCGGAAAGTTACTTCCCCTTATTCTGTGGAGATACAATCATTCGTTACGGTGCTTTCGAACGAGCTCGGAACATTGCGAGCACCAGAGTTGATTAGGTTCTGTACTTTCTGCCTAACATGAGCTCTACCGAGGCTTTCAACAGACGTCAAGTGATAAGTAAAAGGTAGTCAATCTACTTTTGTTTGAGTACTGCTTGTTCAGCGGGTTGCGCTGAACATTCAACTAGACTTTTTGAAGTTCGGTTACGCAGCGTCCGTTTATCGCACTGTATTCCGTTGATCACTGTAAGTCGTTCGAATTTCTCCCCGATGAGCGATGAGCTATTGCTGGCACAGTGAGTTTCCGAGATACCGAACATAGCAAAGATGAACGCATTTTGCTTGGTAATTGTTTACTGACTTACATGACCGAATACATATTACTGCTTTTAAAATACACGTCAGTTAGTACCAAAGCATTATTTCGTTGACTGAACAGTAGCAGTCTGCGTAGATATACTGCTATGGCTTACCAGGCCAACATCATTGATGCACTGAATCAAATATGCTATTGTGTTAGTAGGTCCGATAAACCGCGCTCGGTTGGAGCGAATTTCCTACGTCAGAATCTACCTAGAGTCACTGGTGAGAATGTCATGCTGACAACTTTATTCTAACCGATGCTAGATGAGCGCTATGAAGCGCATTCAAAAGTTGACGGATGATTTTACTTTCAGCATAACAGAACACAGCTACCAAGCAAACTCAGCTGAATGTCTGAGTATTTTGGGTTGCAGGTCAGGTGTTAGTCCGGAGAACACTCAGAAAGCTAGGAATCATGTAACTGTGAACAGTGTGGGATCAGGATCAGTCCACTGTCGGATAGTAGCACTAGTAAAGGTGCTGATGGTCCAAATGGTTCAAGGAGTGAACTACTTTGAAAGATAAATACATCTCGACTAGTAGCAAGTAACCCAGGATATCAACTTTACAGTTGAGTATTCCAAGAGTATGGATACTTTTCCAGCCGTAAGTACTGAGCGTCAGTGTCCATCGCTGTATCAGTGGAGAGGATATTGGTTGTACGCGCTTATTCTCATCCAACAAAGATGTTAATGGCTTGTGCTTTGTTTGAAGGCAACACCTGTCCCAGATGCATCTATAAAACCATTGTAACTCAATAACCAC
The DNA here is from genome assembly GCA_014338405.1 of Paragonimus skrjabini miyazakii. Lineage (NCBI taxonomy): Eukaryota > Metazoa > Platyhelminthes > Trematoda > Plagiorchiida > Troglotrematidae > Paragonimus > Paragonimus skrjabini miyazakii. The sequence goes on from JTDE01005386.1 coordinate 35,233, forward strand.
AGTTTCCTCATTTGGTTGTGGGTGGGTTTTTTCCGTTGCTTACAAGGTGTGCAATACAGTCGCCATCTTCTGAATAGACTGCGATAGTACAGAACTGCGTCTACCTCTTGGGAATGTATCACACTTGAGATTGAGCGGCTTCTTCAAGCCCTAGTATATCACCAGGGACACAGAAGCGACGATCACTGTTGCTGTGTTATTAGGAATTTGTTTTCAAGAAACCCAGAACCATATCACATTTTTGTGTGAAATAAAGTTTACTGTAGGAAATGCATTTGATTCAGCTGATGAAATAACATTTCAGGAAATAATATTCCTGAGTTTAGGGACTTCCGAAACAAGCTAAATTTACCGTGTGAACTATGGTTTTTTGTTCACTACCCAATATAACATTCAGATTTGAAAAATAATTCACGCTTCAGTTGTTTTAGTTTGACTACAGTTCGTACCAGGATTGCAAAAGCTTGGGACCAGTACTTCCGAAAAATAACGGTACTTAATTGGAAGATAGTAAATTGTGTATATTTCACATGACCTAATAACCTTATGGAAATTACGGGTTAGAGAGTTAATAACGAGGAGAAAATGAATGTATTGGAATGGACCCATGCTAATCGTAATTATAGGGAATGCTCAAGGTTGTTTCTTGGGTTCGGCCGAAAAGTAACTATGGTTCAGGTCTAGTTTTGTAAATTTCTAGCCGCCTATCAGATTTGCATACAAATCGTTTATTCGAGGTAAGGAGTGTTATCCGGAAAAGAAGAAGAGTTGACGGTGAGTTTGTAATTGCCGTAAATATGCACAGGTCCACCACATTTGGTAGCAAACAAGATTCCGGTTTTTCCATTCGTACTGGTGTACTCAAGGAATCACACACCAAGCTGGCAAGCGAGCTAACTTTCTACTTTTGACCCCACTTCATACCCTAGTGAGTGCACTTTCAAAGCTTTCGATTGATCGGCGCCTTAAAGTCATTGAGCGTTCCAAGCTTCGCAAGGATTTCAGGGGGACGATGAGTGTTTCCTTTAGGCTCGAGATTGCTGACCAGCTGGTCCACATGGTATAAAACACCGGGATAACTTTGAATCCATCTTCTCACTAATGTATTTGGTCGGACAAATGATACCATGTACATCGGTAGCACTTGTCCTTCCGGCATACTACACTCAAATCCTACACATGCCGAACGCTCGAACGGGTATGCAAGTGTAATAACTCTGCACAGTGATGACTGCGGTAGTTTATCAAAGAGGTTTTCAGTGGTCTGTCGCTACCGATCTGCATGCGCGAAGTAAATGTCTTATTTTGTCGCAAGTGTGGTAAACTGCTTTTCGATATCGACACTCGGAGGCAAGCCTGTATGGTTCACCACCACCGTAGCCAGCAAAGGAAACGCTCATAAATATCCGTGTAGGTATTAGTGATTTGATAATTGCTTGAGTTGCATCCGATCAAGGATCGTGCTGTAAATGCATTGGGCTACTGAATGTGATGTTCTCATTGACAGGCGAATGGAGAAGCTTTACTCTAGGTAAATGTGGAGTCTTCACGAGGAAGTAACTTCTGTCACGAATTTTTATCTCACATGCCTTCGGTCAACAACCGGAATTAAAAAATGTCTCTTGTATCAACAATCGGGTACGGAATGATTAATCAGTATGCATATGACAAGCCGCCTGCTCCGAACAGACGCTATCAGCACCATAACAAATATGTAGAGTGAGATAATCAAAGGATGGTGCACATCACAGAATGATTAAGTGATTTATGGGATGGGGGATTTTTACAGGACCACTCAGACTTATTACTTAAGTGGCGCTGGTTACGTTTTCTCGCCATGTCAGAGAGCATTACCCACCAGATACAGATACGCACGGACACCCCGCTAAACGGAGCTTTAAAGTAAGAGCCCTACTTTTTGGTAACAAAATCACAAACCGGTTACCAGCCTACCGTTTTTGATACAAAGATTACTGTGGCTTGAGCTAGACAGGAATACCCTGACTGGCTTGACTTAAAAAATATGACTGTCGCATCTAGTAATCTGTTCATCTTGTAGACATGTCGGTGAACTTTGGCACTTATAACGTGGTTACATCACAGGTCACGAATATTTTGGAGACATCCGAAGGAAAAGATGAACACTCTAAAAACATTCTCCCCGCCGACATGCTAAGTTTATAGTCAGACAAAAACTACTCTCTTCAATTAAGTTACGTACTCGGCCTTGCACAGGAAGACCAATTACGCAATTGTTTCAGTTGACAAACGTCATCTGAGCTGGACCTATACGATTTGCGAGTTCAATATACCATACACCAGCTCTTACACATCTCTCCTGCCCGATGGGCTTCTCAATTGCTTCTAACAGCTTGCTAGCAAGAGCAGATGCAGGCTACTGCTAGCCCTGGAGCATTAGTTCGTCATTTACCGGTGCACTGGTCACAACAACCTGATGAACTCTACCCTGTAGTCTATCGAGGTCGCTATCAGTTTTCTTTGAAGCAACATAGATAGGCACAATTTTCCAAAGCGCTTTAGGTCTGGAAGTCCGGCGGCTGGAAACAATTCCCCTACATTTAGAAGCAATAAGAAAACCCTCTCAAGTTCCAATTAATATAGAGCTGAGTGAGAAGATTAGGAAACCCTATTTTGTGCTTTACTGCCCATGCTAAGAGTTAGCTAAAAACCCGTAGATCTTAACCATCCCAAAGTTTGAGTACCGCTACACACTTCTGGTGTCCATATTTTCGTAAGATAGTCCGAATCCTGGTGGTTAAGGAGAAAACGTTTGTCCATATAACATTTAGACATAAGTATGTCAGAAACAATTCGTCCCTACGACGATCTTAACTAAAACAACGGGAGGATTCAAATCATGATGTTTTCCTTGGTAACGTTAACAATTTATTTTAACGAAAGTCAAAAATCTCTTGGATTCGGGATTCACATGACCGGCCAACATGAGACATAATGACCTTGCACAAATGAGATGCATGTTTGAATGTCGTGGTTCATGCATTTCATGGTGCATATTTCGGTCAACATATCGGAAGTAAACTCATCGAAATATATATATATGATCATGTCATGGGTATCCTAGGTATTCCTCATATATGAATCAAATATTATGAGGGGGTTTTGAGTAGATGCTATACAAATTTATGAAGTAGCACATACTGATAGATCAGTCTGCAGGAGGAATAGTTGTCATGATGGATCTCTGCTATTAGTATGCATTGTGGGACATTGCGATATTTTGGAGAAAATGGCGGCTCCTGGAACGGAGAAAAATAGGAGTGCATTGAACGATTTGTTGACGGTCATATTGCTGCTTCTTCAGTTTGACCGTGGCTTCCATTCCGTACGGGTCGCAAATAACTGCATGGGCAGTGAACGTTGCACCGTCTTTTAATATAAGGATTTCGGGTTTGAGGAGTGAGTTAGCTCCTGGTATATGGGGTTCTGGGATTATTGAGGGTTTCTCACTTCTCGACTTTCGAATTATTAACACAGCTACAATGTTATGTCGTCTGCATCTGTCATAATGGGTAAGAGGATATGACTGAGGAATGTGAGATAGATTTTTGTGGTTGTTACAACGGCCATGTGAGTGACAGATTTTCGTGGGCAACACGCCAACTCTAATTTGCATCGCTGTGATTTTTAGACGAGGAGTACTCCAGGTTAGATACCATAATCATTTATGTGAGGTGACCGTTAGTGAAGAATGTCGCAAACGGGCACCGTCGTGTGTATTGTACAGGGTCTCATACCATACTGAATTTGCTTATGCTTTGTATTCGACTGATGAGAATGAACGAAATGCTTGCATCTCGCAATGTATGTCTTCTTGCCGTCTTAATGAACTAAATAAAGGGAACTCAATGTTTCAAATTTGTATGTAATAATCGTTCCGACTGCTGACATCGATGAAAAGGTAAGACGGTTAGACGGTTGAGATGCAGAATCACGTACAGCCTATTGTCGAACCACCCTTGTTGATGACAAGTTTTTCGATTAAAGATCTCTTATTCGGGAGCCTACGAGAATGATAGGGTGGTATCGCGAGGCCGCCGCAACTGATATCCGGGTAAAAGAAAGCGTTGGGCGTGTCTTTGGGCAACCACAGCCGTTTCTTAACTTTATTCCTCAATGCGGAATCTAAGGACTTGAGCGTTTTTTTGGACGGTCCTGAGACACATTTGATGGTTCAATCTCGGTAGTAGATGCGTCCTCAAGATCCCGAATCTTTCTCGGGTTTTAGATGCGAGGCCTTCACTTTATGCAACATTTTTGATAGGTCGGCAACTGCAGTTGTTGGTAAGATTCCTCTCCAGTTGACGGGTATACACAGAATCTAGAATGTTGTTGTAGAGGAAGTGGACACCATAGTGGCTACATTTATTTGCAAGGGTCAGTCGTTAAGAAAAGTGGAGCATCCTTTTTTACCTATTTTTACGTTTACATTTGGTCTTCGTGTGTTTCACCGCCAAAAATACTATCCTTCAGATGTTCCAATCTGAATACCAGTGTTTCTCTCAAGAGAGCTGTTAGTATGATTTCATTTGCATATGCCAGACAGTCCAGTTGGCCCCCTGGTGCATTTAGGGGAAATCAAAATCAAAAGAGGATGAGAGCTATTGAAATGTTTCAACGTTTCGAATAGCCCCCACGCGTTCATTAGAAGTAAAATATGTGTTGGTAAACAGTCTGTTTTCGATTATTTATAACCGGACCAATTGCATAACACTTTATATCATCATGGTTGTCAAACGAGCATAATTACGAGCGGTTTGTGACATAATTACATCCCCGTTGTGAATTGGAGAGTAATTAGGTGACAAAATTGTCATGTCAGGTGGGTAACGGAGAGCCATGGTAACTGTAGGACCTGGACAGATTTCTTCCGATGGCACAACTGTGAATTGCGCGGTCGAAATTTGATTTCTCTGAATTGACGAATGGACAAGCAGTAAATGGACTGGGAAGTCACTTCCGGTAAGATTTGGCGTCCCAAATCAACAAGGTGGCCAGAAATGAGCTTCATCCCGCTATTCGTCAACCATGTGGGGTAATGTTTACGTATCCTCTGAGGAAGGTGCCTGATTGTGTGACCGATGTAACCTGTTCCACAGGTGCATGCGGAAGAATAAACACAAAATCAGGCCACACATTTAAGCAACATATCTTTGATTTGTACGTGGACAACCGGGTTGGGCCTGAACGAGATTAGGAGTTGTGCTCCACTGTAGGTCCCTTCAGTTGCGTTAGTTATTCTGCCAGTCATCAGTTCAGCCGACGCCTGGCCTTTCTACTCTAGCGTCATGTAAACCAGTTTCTTTCAGCAGATGGGAGCTTAACTTTCGGCTGTATCAGTTCCATATGTTTATCCACGACGTTTACACGATAGGCGTTCTCTGCGAATATCGCCATAAAAACTATTTCTGCATAAATCCTGTCATCACTACATATCTTCATAGCTTTATCTGGTGAATTATCAACAAGGTTTCTCTTCTGCTTGAGGGGTAAGTAACTGAAAAACTGAGTGTACTGGCCGTTCCAAGTCCTCTTCCTGTAAATGCTCCTCTGAACTGAACCGTCTGCACGGCGATTCAATGTCACGGCCAGGAAGGATGTTCGTCCATCTTTCTCGGTCTCAAGTGTAAAGTTGAGATTAGGGTGTGCTGTGTTCGTCTGAGAAAGTAGGCTATCCAGATCCACAGCTTCATCAACTGCACTGGTGATATAATCCACGTACCTCTTGTAGAAAGTGCTATCGTCAATAATCCCACGAAGCGTAGTTTTTTCTAACATCGCCACGAAGGTATCAGCCAGAAGTGGGATTCCTGACAGACTATGAAGAACTGTTGTGGTTTGAAATGGTCCTCGATATAGGAAGCCTAAGTGTTGTCTACCACAGGATAAGAAGGGGGCCCAAATATTAAACAAAATCTTGCGAAAGCATCTTGTGATCACCGAACATACACAAATCAGCCGGAAGTCATGAAGTAAACGGAGTGGTGATCGTGGGTGCAAATGCTAAGCGAGCAGTGTTCAGCCGCGAAGGAAGTTGTTCAGTAATCAGTAGTAAATTAAAAAACGCCGCCAGTGATTTGGTCCGGAAATGAGCTACGTCGGTGGGTGTGAGGCGTTTGGGTCCGGACGCTGATCCTTCCAGGGAACAGATTGCCTGAGTGACTTCAGCTTCGTAAATCGAGGTAATGAGGTCACGATCACATGGGGTCACACTCCGTAAAGGGCGGTTGTCACAGACCTTAGGCCATCAAGCACTGTAATCTTTGGTCGGTAACTCTTGGAAACTTTTGTTCATTATCAGCGAACATGTTTCTTCATTGACTGTCAAGTGTCGTCGCTGCTGCGCATAATACATTTGTGTATGTCCAACTTAAACTCGACGTAGGTGGTGGTTTTTTTGCTTCTTATTGGTCTCCATGTGGTAGGAGAAAGTTTTTCGTAGACTTAATGGATAGTTTCTTTCAAGATGAGGATAAGTTGGTCGTTATTCGAAAATGCTGTCATAGGCACAAACCATGTATAAAATAGGTTCATCTCAGCACATCCCTGGAAGTGATCTATTGCTGCTGTAATGAGTCTGATCCAGTCATATTCATTTTCTAATGAATCTAACCCACAAGGAGTCAGCTAGTTGTTGATGTCCACAATCATAGTCGTTAGAGCTCCTAAGACAACATCTGAAGGCGTCGTAATGGGTAACATCAGGGCATGAACGATAGCCATTACTGATTCAGGAATGGATGAGTAGAGGCAGCGTACATGGATGTCAAAAACGTAGGGTTCACAAGTTTGTTCCCTGTAAGGGAGACGTACCACGATTTAAATTTGGCGTACCCTAGTTCAAAAGTTGTTTCACAGAATGTTACTGCCGGTTGATGAAATGGATTTGTTTCCTGTTGAGGTGCGTTACTTTGACGACTTAATTGGTCCGTGCACGGTGAAGTGAGTGTTGAATGTTACTCGTTGTGACTGATGTTTGAACGTCAGTGGTACATTCTGGATGAGCAACTTGGTTCTGAAACAATTGATTCCCTTGAACAGTTTGAACAAAGCAGTTAGAACACGAACACTGGTAGATGCAAGCATTTCATAATGACTCGTCAGTACCAAATTTACAATAACACGGGTGCGTTTTTCTATAGCAAACAACTAGTGGGGTGGATAATCAATAAGCGGATTAGGATAGGTCATTAAATCCAGGGAAGGGTCAGATACAATTGTTCGTGAACTTGACACTTCTGATGTGTTTTGTAGATGTTAGGTCATTGTTCACAAATGTTCCGCTACACGAAACGATTGACTATATCTTTGAGCTCGTTGAAATGAGTCACATTTCGTTACCACTTCCGACTGACATATTAAGGGAAACTTTGCTGCTCTGTACCGAGAATGTTAGTTTTCGTTTTCGCGAGCAGTCCTACCGTCATTTAGACGGAGTAGCCATGGGAAGTCCACTGGGTCCCATCTTAGCAGACTTTTTCATAATAAAAATTGAACAACAGCTAGCTATGGAGATAGGAAATTTGTCATATTACAAGCGATACGTCGACGACACATTAATATTCAGTCGATCCAAACAGGTGATAGATAACCTGATGCAAAGTCTAAATAGTTGCCACCCTAACTTGAAGGTTACTTGTGAATTTGAGGTCAACAACTGTTTGCCATTTCTGGATATACTCATAATTCGTCGAGAAGATGGTTTGGTTAAAAGAGCTGTCTATAAGAAATCTACGCGTTCCAGTCAATACTTAAACTTCAGCAGCTTCACACCGGTCCAACATAAACGAACACTATTGAATACGCTTTTTACACGGGCAAGGCGAATCTGTACGCATGACAGCCTTGCGGAAGAATGAAATCTGATTACTTCTGTCCTACAGTCAAATGGTTACCCCAGAAGGTTTATAGATAGGTACAGTAGACAAAAAGTACCATCCGAAGAGGTGGCCACTACAGAAAAAAAGAAGGTCTACATACAGCTGCCTTTTAAGGGTGATTATATCGTGCACTAAACAACGCAACGGTTGAGGAATTCGAGCAAACGAACTTTCAATGCAGCTGAACTCCATGTAATCGCTCAGATTCTGAAGTTACCGGTGCCTTCAGTCAAAGGAGATCAGCCTATCGGTGCCACTTCACATTGTATTTACCAATTTGTATGTAACTGCGGAGAAAGTTATATAGGCAGAACCGAGAGATGCCTGAGCTCCAGAACGAAGGAACATCTACCTAAACGGGTGCAGAATTCCGTGTTACCGGAGATCGGCAATGTTATCGAAACGCGTAAACAGCCAGCCTCCTCAGTTGCAAGACACATCCTGACCACTGGTTACGTTATCGATCCATCTCGTGCATTCAGAGTCCTGTTGTGTCATTTTAACCCAAGATTCTTACGGTTTGCCGAAGCAGTCGCAATCAACCGACTCAAGCCAGCTTTATGTGTTCAGAAACAACAGTTCGTGAACCTGACCCTTCCCTGGGCTTAATGACCTATCCTAATCCGCTTATTGATTATCCACCCCACTAGTTGTTTGCTATAGAAAAACGCACCCGTGTTACTGTAAATTTGGTACTGACGAGTCATTATGAAATGCTTGCATCTACCAGTGTTCGTGTTCTACCTACTTTGTTCTAACTTGGTTTACTTTCGAAAAGTCGTCCAATATAGGAGGTTGAATGACCAATTCTACGAGTACCTCCTTAACTTCCGGCTGATCATCAGAAGCATTTATCAGTGGATCATGAGTCGTGACAGGGTTGCTTACTTGTAAAATGGGGTAGAGTATCTCGGTTAGGTCGATGTCTATGGTAGAACTAGCCAAAAATTTGGTAGGTTTGGTTTTTGTATACAGAGCTGCTTGACAGGATAGCGATGTCTAGAAAATCACGTGCCCAAAACGGGACGACTATTTGAGATATATCTTGAGATTCGATTGCCTAGAGTCAATTGTGGTGGTCACTTGTCTGTGACACCGACGCACTTTCCGGGATAAGAGGAAGAGACAGACTTGCGGGAGATTCACTGACACCTTGGCAAGATGAATTTGTACTTGGTACTGTCAAAATAGTAAGTAGGCCCAACAGTTACCCTTCATCTTGCTGGCAGATTTACACTACAACAAGTACAGTCGCTTGTATGGGTTGCCGCTGATCGGTTTGTCGTACGATCGTCAATAGCTGAATGGAGGAATTTCGGTTTGGTCTTGGGAGTGTAGAGGTCACTCGCATAACAAATCAGCATAGCATCTCTCAATGTTGGCTAGTAAAACATGGTGGTAACAAGACGGGACGAACGGTGTTCGTTATACTCCCTGGGGTGTTTCTGACGCTCATTTTGCGATAAGCCATGCTGGGAAATAAATTCAACGCGCCAATGAAGACATCGAAACCCGAAAGCTCTTGGTAATGATGATAAGTGGCTTGTCGGATTTCGGGCGTGTGCTACGAAATGTTAACGTACTTCTGAACACGTGCCAAGCTCTTTATAACATTGAAGACAGGTCTGATACGCTGACTTGTTTCAAATGGAATTTGTACTGACACAGACCAATGCTCCGTCAGTTGTTGTCAAAGAGCCAGCTAGGTTGTCATCCGGGGATTCCCGAGTGACAGCCATAGAAGGACAGGACTGCTGCTGCGCCATAGGCCATTCATAGGCTTCAATTTGTGGCTGCCTATCCATCGCTGCATTAGGATAAATTCACTAGTTTTTCTGTGCTGGGGGGACGTCGAAATACAGCATTTAGTGGGTTTGTGGGGTGGGGGCTGAATTACAGGACGGCTAAAAGCAGATTAACTGTTACGTAACATCGAAGATGTCGCTGGTGCTGAACAGCGTCACAGCCAAGCAAAAAATGTGTTGGCAGTGATGAGTGACTAGGAAGTATGTGTGCAAGAACTAGGTTCTAGATACAATTAATGAGCAGTTATGAGATTATAATAGCATGTCGCATAAGATGGTATGGCTATGCCAGTCAGCAAGACTTTTGAAACGCTAGGTTCCATTTAACCACTTCTTCAGAGCAGAAAGAAGACATTTATTGCAATATGTTAGCATTTCATTTACTCTCATCAGTCGCAAGTGTAAAGCGTGCCAATTATATACACTATACAGATAAGGATAAGCAGGGACAAGACACGCCTCCAAACACACTAATTGTAGGACGTTTTCAGAAGTCAAAATTTCATTTGATTGATCCTGTTGAACTCTGCCCTTTGACCCCGCCTATCTAGACGCCTGTTCTTGTTATTCTCACAACCCGCGTCTAATTTTACTGATTGCTCCCTCCTGCCTCTCTCAATTATTGAACCTCACTCACCTGCCCACATACCTATTGTTGTCTGTCCGTCTCACCCTCCCCACCCCAGTGAATACGGCTTTCCTTTGGGGCCACCGTGAAAATGTTGCCAACTCACCGGTCTGTCCGAAGGCCGACTATTTAGAGACACATTAGACCGATCCGATCGCGCTTCGTCGGTTCGTCATTGCCTGCCGGTCGCCTGTGCTTGTACCTGTCGTGCCTTTTGGACCCTTGACGGCCTATTGCGGCCAACTATTGTGTCTTCTTCCACGAACGCAAACGAATCGAGGTTTGTTCCTTGTAACTGAGTATAGTGTTTATGTCAATGGTACCACGGCTTCTAGCGATTTGACTTGATTCTGGTATTTGACGTCGTTGGTTATATGTGCGTCACTCAACGTTCGTCGGAAGAACGTACACTAATTATTATGTAATCATGATCATGGCAACCAGATAGGTTGCCTCACCCACTTCTATGCACACAACGACGGGTTGACAAGTTTAGATGTGCGTCACTTTGCAGAAAGCTAGTAACCTTGGGCTTCTATTACGCAACACTATCTTGAATGGAATCAGCAGGGTCTCAAGTCTTCAGTAGAAATTAAAAAACAAACAACAGCAAATAATTTCCATTTAACGTTAATGAAGGCAATCATGGGAGTAGTAAACACTGTCCCACAAAATAAACGAAAAATATGTCCATGTATGACAGTGGTAGGGAAATTCAAAATAACTTTCATAACTTCCGAAGAAATGATTCACACGCAGTCTGACAGAGCAAGTATAATAGAACTAATGACAAATCGCGAGAGTGGTGTTTTACGTGTACTAAACGTCATCCACTGACTGAGAAACAAATTCGGAAAACAATAGGAAGAAACTCAAACGTGTATAACTTTCATGACAAACGACTTATGCAACAATGAACAAGATCAGCTAAGAGCTTATCAAACTAGGTTTCAGATGGTACAAAAATAACCGAGCAGTATTTTCGAAGGTTTGAAAGAAGTGCGGCTCCGTTATTGTTGATAACGCTGCCACGACTCTTAATCCATTGCAATACCCATGATAACATTCTCCATTTCGTTTATAAAATGGCATCCAACGGTGAAGTAGAACGAAGTTGACGCGTTTTGGTCAGAGTTTCATGACAGCGTGAAACCTTCATACATTTTAATCACACAGGGACGTGTAACTTATTTTAACCGAATGAAAATTCTACTGGGCGGAAGTCATGGCTTGAGAGATTAAACAGACAGGCACAAAACCTGAAAATCAAAAGTATGGGAATGCCGACCAACAGGAAAGCTGCAACGTCAGCATGAAATTTTTTGAACTGGATTGTGACGTTTTATAGCCAGAGTCGCAGCAAACTTCAGGATACGTTCACGTTTGCGAGGAAGAATAACGGAGAATGAGTCGGATTTTGATTGTGCGTTTTGCTTGGATTATGTGCACTGTATCCGGTGCCGTTGGGCTCAGTTCGTCGGAACCTTTTGTTAGGGCGCCCCACCCTGTGACCGTCCCAGGGGCGCCTCCGTCGTGAGAGCGAAGGAAAAAAATCACTCGACTCAGTCCGAACTAGCGGAACTGTTCAAATCGGTTGAGACTTTTTATACCGCTATGCCCATGTGTGGTCCTAACTGTTTCTCATGATGTGGTGGGAATGTGTGCTCATGATGTGCCCTATAAATGCCTTG
>JTDE01005387.1:30344-50018 GCA_014338405.1 Paragonimus skrjabini miyazakii
ACGGGACCATCGTCGCGAACGATTGAGGTCTGCCTTTTGTAATTAATGATGCATTTCTTTAATAGTACCGTAGAAATTGTTGGATCCAATCTTGTTCTCATTTTGGGGATCCGTTTTTGGGCTACGCGTAACTCAACGATCAGACGTGAATCGTTACAATATGGTTAACCACAATTGTTTCCATCTTTGGTATATATGGAACGGCGTAAAAAAAAGGGCATAATGACCCAGTTTGTCATTGAGAATCTTCAGAAGTAAAGTCTATTCACTCTACTGTATTGTTTCTAACTAGACAGGTCGCGTGGCGTTCATGCGGAACAATATACGGAAACAGATGAAATCAAGCTGCCTGCTGATCACCGGGAAGTATACCTCTCAGCCAGTCACACTACGATGTTCAGAACGCCAAGTATCTATCGCGTTGCAGAAAACTATTTCAATCAATATGACAATCCATGGACTCAGAGATGATGAGTACCATATACCCAAACGCTTCAAATGAAGGTTTCTCATCACTTCCCGCATGTGTTTGTTCTCCAAATTGGTCATGTTAACAGTGGTTCGGAAGGAGCAGCTACTAATGTGAACATATGTTGCATACTCAGACGCTGATCATAACGTGAGTCAATCGGGGTGAGCAGCTACTAGTGTGAACGCATACTGCATATGCAGGCGTTATTCATAGGTTAATTGAATGAAGTTGAAGCAGCTACTGATGTGAATGCATACCGAGACGTTATTCACGGCTCAAGTGAATCAGGTTGAAGCAACTACTAGTGTGAACGTATACTGCATACACAGACGTTCTCCATAGCTTAAGTGAATCAAGGTGGAATAGCCCCCAGTGTGAACGCATCCCGTATTGTAAGACGTTGTTGGCAGTCTAAGTCAGTCGCATGGAGCAGTTACTAGTGTGAACGGTTACTATCTACGCAGGCGTTATTCACAGCTTCGGTGAATAAGGTTGAAGCGTATATTAGTGTGAATGCATACTGCATTCCTGGACGTGAATCATAGCTTAAGTTAATCAGGTTGAAGCATCCACTAGCGTGAACGCATCATGCATTGTGAGACGTTGTTGATAACTTAAGTCAATCGGGTGGAGCAGCTACTAGTGTGAACGCATACTGCATACACAGTCGTTATTCATAGGTTAATTGAATGAAGTTAAAGCATCTACTAATGTGAATGCATACTGAGACATTATTCACAGCTCAAGTGAATCAGGTTGAAGCAGCTACTAGTGTGAAGGCATACTCAGGCATTCTCTGTGGGTCAGGTCAGAGGGATCAAGCTGGCGATTTCCTTCTCTAAATAGATCGGAATCAGCAATGTTTGATAAAGAACGCAAGTGTATTGTACTACATACAACTCTTATGTTCGATATGAGGTGGGGAACAGTTTGACGGGTTGGTTCCTAGAATTTCCCTTCCCGGGTGTAACTATGAAGTCATACTTGGCGAACAGTCAGGCTCCTACAATGGCGACAGGCTGAAACTGTTATATATATATATGTACTGTAACCGGCTTACTCAGACATGTATTCGATGTTTTCTGTTTATACGATTCATTAAATTGGGGAAACTTTGAGGTGTGGATCTAAAGGGCGAAGATGAACAAGCGATAAATTGAAAAACCTACTGATAACTATCGAAAATGAAGCTTAACAGTAGTGGCAGTCCGTATGCGAGAGAGCAAACAACAGTTGTCCCACACAGTTACGGGGATTCCTTTTGCGCCACGACACCTCATCTAAGTGCGAGTTAAATAGCTGTCGAGTAGACCGAGATAGTGACCTGAAGTGCTTCTTGGCAAACAAAAGCGTCTTCTGAACGGTGGACAAGAAGTGATATAAAATAGTCATACATTTTGGTGATTCCGGGGGCATCAGGAGCCGAAATGACTTACATCCCAAGACGCGATGACGATGCATGTTTAAACAATTTTGGAACATTTGCAGTAAAACTTGGTTGCCTAGACGTTAAACAAGTACTGGATGATAAGTAAGAGAACGTACAGACAATCTCGCTGAATTCTGACGTTAATGACAATACTGGCCAACAGTTGTTAGTATAAGAATTCTGAATGTCATGTCCACTGGATAAGTTGTGGCTGAAGTAGTACGGTGGAGTCAACACAATGATCAACAGATCATCCGTAGTTGTCAGTAGTTTTTTTCAATTTATCGCTTGTTCTTCTTCACCCTTTAGATCCCACCTCAAAGTTTCCCCAATTTAATGAATTGTATAAACATAAAATATCAAAGATATGTCCGAGTAAACTGGTTACAGTATATATATATATTGACGAAATTTTTTCTTCATTTTAATTATTGAACACGGTTGTATTCATTTTCATTCTATTTGTTCGTGACACTCGTGAATTTCATTTCGATTGGCACTTTCTTCTTGCGCGATCTTGTTGGATATGGTCGTCGCTTTTCAGGCACACATCTGCCTGTCTGTTTTACTCTCGGCTCTCAACGTTCCACATTGGTCCACATGGTTCACCGGGGGGCGGAGATTGTGATATGTCAGGCACACCATTAGTTCGGGTTTTTCTATAGAGTTCTGTCATCCCGTGTGTTCCGGAGATTTGAGCGCTTCTGATTGGTCTACATGGTCCATCTGGACAAACACACATCCAACGTCCTATGCTTTCCACTAAGAAATTTTTTACTATCATGTTCCGTAATCCTACGCCTTGTTTTCGCAAAAATGGTGAAAAAAATTTCATCAACAAGCCAATACTTTTGGGACTTATTCGATGTATTTCACTTTTTCCATTAACGTTGTTTATTTACACTTGATGTTTTGTACGTATTAAGCCTAAAATTACGGTTGTAAAATTTCCAAGAGTATTTAAAAACCAGATCGTTTGTAACATGCAAGCCGGCTGTCTTTACTTTGGCTGTCCGTTACGCCTGCGGCCCAACGTTAGGGGCAACGTAGAGACTCCGGGGTACAGCGTTCTTCCGAAGTAGTGGGTCCCAGCAACAATCTTGCAAAAGGAAACAACAAGAAACAAGCATGAGCCAAAGGCCCAGTAGACCATGCAAACGACTTACACAAACGATAACTAAGACGGCGCCGACAACACCGCAGTACGCTCCGTTAAAAGTCAAATTAAACTCCTGCGCGTCTGCTGGTTTCGGTCGCACATTAGACGTTATGCCTTTTGAAAGACCTTGAAGGCGAATCCCGTGAAACGGATAATTACCAAAATGGAACGACTCCTCGGCATTCAAGACACGTTGAATTGAATAGGATACCACACGAGAGAAGGACGGCGCCAGAGAATAGCTTTGGAAGACGACCGATAGGTAATTCCAAACGCGGCGCGGGATGATGAGCCTCGACAGATCGGCCGATATGCAGAACCAAAATATTTCACCATGCAGTTATTTCACTAGTCCAAAAATCCGCACAAATGAAGAAGACAGAGACAATCCGGGGTAACCCACGTTTTTCATGTTGACGATACAATTCAGAAAGTGATGGTGGTTTACAAACAAGCGTACTGATGAAGTTGACAAAACGGTATATATAAAAGCGTACAAAAATGAGTTACGAAATGTAACTGTGGACACTATGCAACTCGCCGGACGCGCTTGATGGCGAATATGTTCATTTTCAAACTAGTATATTCGACCTAAATGGTATCCTCGGGCAGTGGTCCAATGTAGACCTCGTAAAGAGTTTGTTTTGCATTTCTGCTTATGCGCAGAAAAATTCTTTTGATCATCCCAGGAGTCCGAAATCCTTTTTTGGCGACCATCTGGTGCTGATAAGATAAAAATAAACCAGACAAAAGCCGAATCCCTAGATCTTTCTTAAGGTGAACCTTCGCAATATATGTTACACTTTGTGCACCATATATCACAAATATGTTCCCGGAGTCTTCTCCGAACGACATATTCGCATGTTTGTTGTCGTTTAACGGAAGATCACAGTCACCCGACTAACACTTATTACAGTCAGGGTCGATCTGCAACTCACTGGGATCAAGAGCATTTCAGATTTTCAAATCTCCAGCAAAAAGGAGAGCGTCTTTAGACATAAGGTCGAGAAGGTCATTGATGTTTAACAGAAACAACGAGCCAAGCACGGATCCTTGGGGAACTCCAGCAGAATCGGGCAGGGGAAAAACAGGTCCGAGCCGGTTTTTACTCAAAAAGTTCTGTTGCCACGAAAGACTGTAATCCAGCGGAGAACCTCTCCTTGGATCCCATAGACTTTTAGTGCAAGAGGACCGCATATGACAATGTCAAAAGCTTTGAGAAAGTCGACGAAGATAGCATCCGAGATCTGGCCATTGTCTTTGGTATCTGTTACGCTATCCACGAAGCGTAAAATATTGGTTGTGCATGAATGATTTGGAAGAATGCCGTGCCAAGTAAAAAAAATAGTGCATTGTTATATAAATGCTCGAGAATGGCGCGTTTTGACAGACGCTCCATTATCTTGCCTGGGATGTTGATGAAGAGGAGAGTGACGATTGTCCGACATAAATGTAAGTGTAGCAGTTATCTCTCTTCGTGCCTCCGGAAGAGTACCGGCTCTAAGTGTCGGTTTAAACAGATAATGGAGGGGTGTCACCAAACCAATGGCCGCTCCTCAGTTCAGTTCAGTTTCCAGGAAGGAACGGCTTCAGCCAGAAATTGTCCAGTTTTATGCACCAGTGAGCTCTCGAGGGCGCCTCGTTTGCGACAGTGGGAGAAGAAAGCCTTCGTTTACATGAGTAGGCGTGAGAGTTACCAGATGAAAGTTGAAGAGTTAAAGTTATCTGTGCCATCAGAACACAACAAGTTCTCAGCCAGCACAGATACACACAAGTTTGTCCTATTACTGAATTGACGTGAAACAAGGGTTAAGTGTAAGACCAATGTGGGTTTGTTTCCTATAATTTATACTTCAAGATGCTAAGACTAACTCTGTAACTAAAATGGAAGCAACGAATAAGAGTTAAAAAAGATAATAGTAGCAAATGTAGATGAAACGTTGATTAACTGAAATCTGCGACAAGGAAGGTACTTGGGAAACTCATCCAAACTAAACCGTCATCAAATATCCGGAAACAAAGATGGCCGACACCCATCTAGCTTTCCTTTGAACTCTGTCACACTATCAGAGGATAGCACACTTTGTGGAAGCATGTTCCAAAAGTCGGTGACTCGACATACGAAGAAGTTAGCCCTAACCGATGTAACAACCCTCGTCTTCTCCAACTTGAGACTGTGGCCTCGGAGGTGTGAGTTTGTATGCAGGCCGAACAGAGATTTCGCATCAACTCCGGTTATTCCCTTAAGAATCTTGAAAGTTTCTATCGAGTCTCCTCTAACGTTTCTTCGCGCAAGAGAAAGCAGATCAAGCTTTCTTAGTCTGTCTCAATATGAGTTATCTCGCATTCCCTCAAGCAACCTTGTAGAAGTTCTCTAAACCTTCTCAAGTAACTTCACGTCTTTTACCATATGCGGGCTCCAAGCCTGCACACAGTATTCCAGATGTGGCCTAACACAGGCTTTATAAAACGGCAACAACACCTTCGGGCTCCTTGACGCGAACGTTATCCTCAACATATACAGCGCTTTACTAACTTTTCGCACCGACTCTATACACTGTTTGAAAACTGAAGTTCCCTTCTATGAGCACTCCCAGGCCCTTGGTTGTTTCTACCCTCCTCAGCTCTATCTCCTCCCCCTCCTTGCCAAAATACCTGACTGGTTCTGGCTGCTCCCCAGCAAGCAGCTGATTACACTTGTCTACATTCAAGGGTGTGTACCGTTCATCCGACCACTTCTGAACAGTATTCAAGTCCTCTTGCATGCTCGTGTTGTCAGGATTTCCGACAACCTTCACATCATCAGCAAAGATGTAGCAGGGACACTTCAGGTTTCTGGTGGGTTCACTGATGAACATTAAAAATAGTAATGGTCCAAGCACTGATCCCTGAGGTACCCCACTAACTACTTCACCTTCTGTGAGCTTTTTCCCTGCTACCTCTACATAGAAGGTGCGACTTTTCGAGAAGTCCTGTATCAATCCTACCAACCTTGAAGGAAGACCATAGGCCCCCAATTTGAGGATCGACAATCGGTTATCCACGGTATCGAATGCTTTGCTGAAGTCCAAGTAGCAAACCTCAACCTTCTCTCCCCTATCCAGCCTCTCTGTGATCTCGTCGAGGAGGCAAATCAGGTTGGTGAGACAAGACCTATGCCTCACAAGTCCTTGTTGACCTGCAGAGAAGCCTATTTTCAGTAAGGTGTCTCACAAGCCTATCTTTACTCATTCTTTCCAACAGTTTCAGGACAACTGGTGTGAGACTTACTGGTCGATATTTACCCATCTTGTGCCTCCTACCCCCCTTACGGGTGGGCATAACCCTGCCTTCCTCCAGTCATCTGGGATGATGGCTTTCTGTAGGGTAAGGTAAAACAACATTTTGAGAGGCTCCTGTAAAATATTACTAAGAGGTCTTAGTATCCTTGAATGGATACAGTCCGGCTCCATCACCTTATTCAGTTCTAGCTTATCCAATCTATCCCTGAACTCATCCTCTCCTATTTCAACTTCCTTCATCATTGGCCCTCTTGCAGTCCTTATGCTGAGTCCCACTGTAGTAGATCCAGAGGCTGGAATATGTGATGCCTTAAAAAACCGGCGGAAAACCTCTTCTTTTTGTAGTGGTGATTCAATAACATTGCCGTCAGTACCAACAATGTTACCCAGTCCTCTCCTAATGGTCCCTTTGGCTTGGACATAGCTAAAGAAGGCTTTAGGGTTCCTATTATGGTTCTCAGCCAGATTCATTTTTAAAATTTTCCTACATTCATTTTGTACTTCAGAATATCTCTTTCTGGCCGCCTAATACTGACAAAACCTGATGTACCCCCAGACTGTTTGTATACAGCCTATGCTTTCCCTTTGCTTCACAGTGCCTTTTCGACCCTACTCTTCCACCACAGAGTTTGCCTTTGTGTGTGTTGCGTCGTAGTGGTGCGTGCATGTCAGGTGGTTGCGTACGATTATCTTTAATCATGGCCCAAGTTTTTTTGACTTCCTTGGTACCATGACAATTTATCCAACCCAACTTTTTCGAATCTAACCATGGTTGTTGTATATTCATGCTTCTAAAAGATCTACGACATTTGACAGGGGAGTAACGCAGACACAACCAAACTTCAGATGTATGATTCCATGGCCACTTTTGCTAATGGGCGTTTTGGCCTTCAAGTCCGAAACGTCGTTGGGGTTTTCCATGAATGGATTGAGAATAACACAACGTTATGAACAAGTTGTAATACTCTACGTTTAAACCACCTCGGGTGGCCTTCCTCAGAAGTGTTGTAATCGAAATCACACTAATAAAGGAATAGAGATCACGTGGGATTTGTCGTGGTTAGGTCAATCTGCGCTGCCACTGAATTGGTTGGTCGAATCGTTGGGGTTCCTTGTTGTAACAAGATCCAAAACTGCAGCAGTTTGATCTTCCTCCACCTAGTGACCTCATTGACATGTTGAAGTAATGCCTTCTCGTTTAGAAAGTCCAACAATGCCTCGCCAGATGTACCACTGGCAGCATGCATCAATCTCCGATCCACTTCTGGAGCGTTGAAATCTCCTACAATGAGAAGTCACTGTGACGTGCTCGTTTGTCTCCTAATAACACTGAGTAGTTGCTCATCCTTCAGTCGAGTGGAAGAGGGACTTCTGTAAACGCACAATAGCAATAACGTTGTTCTGCTGTCTGCCAAGGAACAGCTTAATAACTGAATATTTCTCATATTATACTCCTCTTCTTGGCGCTGCCCATAATGCTGCGCTATCAACAACAGAACACCCCCACCCATTCTGCCAACTTATCTATCTACCCTGTGGATCGCATATCCCGGTGGGCATATATTATCGACGGAAATATCCTCTCGTAGCCAGGTCTCAGTAATTACAACGACATCCTCTCCTTCTAGTTCCCCTGAGAGCTCACTTTATTTGTTCCCCAGACTACCAGCATTGGTATACAGTACTCTCAGGAACTCCTCATAACCACCCCTTGTTTCAATCGCCTTGGCTCGAGGGGCGGCGCATGGCTCAGGATTTCCACCTGAGCACTGCCCCCGTTTTGTGCAGGAGGTTGTCCACTCCTTCCTAGCTTCATGCCAAACGATCTACGCTCTTTACGTTGAGTTGCTTTTACAATGAGAGTAAATTTTCCATCTGTCTCCTCATCCTCCTGTTCCAAGAGTAAGCGTGTTAGCCGTACCCGTGGCACCAAATCTTTAATGCAGTGTTGAGACGCAATTGGTGATGCAGTACCACTGGGTCGGCTAGTACTCTTCCACCCCGCCGAGTCGTCCGGAGTTACCGTAACTCGACCTTGTGTGGCCGTGCATATCTGCCCTGCTGCCGCCAGGAATCTATCTCGGTGCCTGGGGTTGGCAAACTCAGCCAACATAGGCCTAAGACTGTATGTATTACCCTGCCATTTACCCAATCTCCTTACTCGTTTAACAGCCACATGCTCAGGAATATTTATCTGCCTTACGAGGCTCACCAGGTGAAATATCATGGCTCTTTCTATAGCTTTACCTGTTTTCATAATAGGCTCAGGGATGCCTCTGATGACGACATTCCTAATTCTACTAAGGGCTAAGTCCCCTTCAGCTTCCAGTCCCAAACACAGTTTTGAGCAGAAGCTCACCTTGGTTATGAACCTTCGTAAACCTTTGTTCTTTGGCTTCCATCCTGAAAGAAATATCTAAAAACCAGCCTCTCCAGTTTCTTAAGTTATTTTATTCACCTTTCTACATGTTCTATGACCGATTTCCGGTTACTCACTATTTTATCCTCTTTCCCACTCCGCCTATTGCCCTTGTCCTATCTTACGACAGTCACTTTTCTACAACTCACCCTGCCAACAGCGAAGACATTAGTTCAGCAGTTTTACTTTTTAATTCATTGACCAAACCTGACGAGTGGTCGTGCTTTGCAGCCGCCTTCCTCTATTCTTTATCCCAGGCTCCAGCAGAGGCTTTCAGCTCGTTGCAACGTTCTCCCTCAGTATTTGGAACGTTCCGTTCATTACTCCTCACTCCTCTTATGCTGTCATCTACCCTGTTGTGCACAACAGGCGGTGTGCTACTACCAGAGTCCCCCTCCTGGTTTACTCTAGTGTTCACAACAGAAATACGATCGTGCAATTTACCTATGCATGGCCCGTGAAACCAAAACAGTTCCTTATGAACCACATACAAGTCATAAGCCCATTTCGGGAGCTTGCTACTCCGACTGTGGAACCACTTCGCACACCCATCACATTGCATAATTTCGGCACCGACCTCCAGGTAACTTTTGTTATTGCCGCAACCACCAACTTTCAGACTGATTACCTGACTACCTTTTCCTGGACACCTGCAAGAAACTTCCCTTAGATTCAACTGCTGCTAGTATCGGCTAAATAAACTGGCTAACGAAAAATGAGCACCTCAACTGTAAGGAAAAAATCAAGTGTTCCAGCCTTTATGTAGCTCACTTGGGCAGTAAATCGTCACACAGCACTTTTGATGGATCCCACACCTTTCGCTAATTTTTTTCTGGCGCCCACAAGTCGTCTCGAGTGCTTCAAATACGGAACAGCGATATTCCCTATTTCAGCCTCCAATCCACAAGGACGGTTTTTTCCATATTTTATGAAGATTTCGCACGGAGACTTGAGCTTTCTCCAAATGCGCAGCATGGTGCGTTACGGATCCTAAACTTGAAAAGGATGCAAACCGGGGATGAATCCACCTGGTCCCACTGCACTGTAAGGATGAATCTTCAACAAGAGATCCTCACAGAAAAGTAAGCTTTCAGGAGTGGGTTTTGAGAGTTTCTCCTAGGATGGATTGGATACCAGTTTGGCGGAACCACAGTAAAAACTGCTGACTGGTATTCTCTAAACACTTCGGCAACCACTTGAGGGATGGAGGAGGGTTCCTCATCGGTAGTCCGCAGAGAAAGCGCTGAAGGCTTAGTTTTTCTCTGGCGACGCATGCACTTGAAAAGAAAATTCTTATTTTTGCGGGCTACCATCTGGATCTTTGATTGTACCTGTGGGTGTGTTGACGGAACTCCCTCCAGCACCTGTTTCGTACAAACCGACAGCTCCCTAGATCCTTCGGCTTGCCCGCTAACTTCTACGCAGAGAATAGACGAGAACGTATGTCAAGTAGTCGATGTATGCTCCACGTAAGCGGTGCACTAGAAGTGTGAATAGACGAATGCATCCTCAGCTTTGTGAATGTCAGCTTTAAAAATAGTAAGTTTGGATTCACCAAGCCAGACACGAGGCTCAGTGTACTTAAGGGTTTGAATGAGATTTGATTGGAAGAGTTTCTTGATTGCAGGATGTTCAGCCAATCAATGTTCACTCACAGGCAGCTACAGACGGAATTATGGTCAAACTGGTACCAACCAATCATAGACGCCGATTAGCTGTTTTTGTGTGCACCTGTTTCAAACAACCGGGTTGCTAGATGCAAGGTCGTGGACCAACACAGCAACAAACTGTCCAATCGAAACTTAAGAAAGCCTGTCGCTTAATAAAAATCGTATTTCAGACAGAAAGTACGTAATACAACATCGGAAGACAAAATTCAACAGAACTCGGAAAGTTCGTTCATGTAAGTCAATCCGAACAAAATTAGTTTGAGAGAAAATATCAGATAGAGGTTTTGCGTTACCAGTGAAATTAGAAATGAACCGATAATAATACTGAAGAGAACCTATTAAAGGAAAAAACTCGTCGAAAGTCTTTAAAGTGAATACCCTAGATAGAAGTAGATAATTATCAAAATCAGGACGATTGCTATTATCAACAACACGAAACCCTCAATATGGGAAAGTGGACGTATCGAAAATGCATTTGGAAGAAGTAATAATGATATTCAAAGAGCAAAATCGTTTGAGTAGAACGTACAATTGTTCACCATGATTAAGCATGATTGGAGCAGGCACAACACTATCCCGATAAATGGAAACACCCTCTAGATTAGCAGTAATGGTGTTCATAACATCTTGAAATATAGTTGGTAATACACTTAGACCGAAGAGCAGAAACTTTCACCGAAACAGTCCGAAAGGAGCACTCGTGGCTGTCAGAGAACTGGAAGCTCTGTCAACTGCAGTCTGTAGAAGGACGTTCTTCTAATCGAGCTTTGAAAAATATTTTGAGCCATGAAATTATAACAATAATAGTGATATATATTTCTCAACGCATTTATGAGAAACACTCTCGGGTGTGCGGTACACAGCAAAAAATGGATATACAATAAGACAAACGTGAAATCTGTCGGCAAAAGAAAGCGTAACCAGAAGGAAGAGGGTCACAGTTTACAACGTTTGATGTACGCACCAGGAAAGAAGACAGTTCACCTGTTTCACAGGTTCAATCAAAAAGATGAGATGTTAAATTAATTTATCTTTCGAGCGGTTACGTAAAAGACGACGTTTCAAATGTTTCAAGGTCACGCTGGGAAATACGAGAGAGGCGGTTGAAGTGGCCGAAACACGCAACACGTAATTTTGTTCATGCATTTCCTTCTCTTGCTCTTATTCCAGAGATCGGTGCAGAGGAAGGATACTAAAACACCCCAAATGAATATTCGGACGTCCGTTTCTGAAGACACCTCCCGAACACCCCTTTTGTTACGTACTCTCCTTTGGAACAGTCCCAGTCCTTGTACCCTTTTGTGTGACATGTGCTTGTAGTGACAATTGGCCGATACACGCTGTTTGTTGTGTTGTCGTTCTCTCTGTGTTCCTTGGTTGTTTTGTTGTGACGAGCGTGACCTGTGACTGTTGTTTTGTGTGGTCGCTGTTGAGTGTCCCTTCTTTTGAGGTTCCTCTCCACATTTCAGCCCGTGATCAGTCGACTGCGAACTTGTATCTGCCTTGTGCTCTACACGGTCTCCATTCATACTCGTGAAAAATAATTTGATCGATCGAATTTTCTGATTGGTTGATGAATAAATCCGTTGTCAAATTAATTAATACCAGGATGCGCTTTTCGATCACCAGCACATAATTATAAATTTTCCGTTGTAGAAGTGCATCTATCTATATGGAAAGAAAGGAAATCAACGTGCCGATTTGTTATAATAATAATAGCATTAATAATAATCGTATATTTCTCAACGCATCTGTGAAAACATACTCAGATGGACGTGATCAGTATGCACATTGTAACATCAAACGCATAACGTACACATAATTGTTAATTGTATAATACACCAATTATGAAGACAAAGTAACAAACCAGACATAATAAGAGAACAAAATTCCAATTTATAAAGAAGCATATAGCTCACTTTCTTCTAAAAAGATAGTTTTCAAAATCTTCAATGTTTGATAAAAAAATGCTGAGTAGTTACATCAATTCTCGTTTCACAATGTTTATAGGTTATTGTACACATTTTCATATTCCGATTTATTTTTATATACAGGTTGCACCACTTTTCCTTGTACAGAATGAACATCACTTGTTTGAATTGATTCTGCTTAGCAATACATGTTTGGTGCGCGCGTCTCGTCTCCTTGACGTGTAATGAAACAGAAACTGTGTCGAAGGTTTTAAAATGAGCGCTATGTATTTTTATCCCTGTTTCTTATTTTTATAGATGACGACGCCTCCAACGGAAGATGAACGCTCGATAAGAACATCCTTGACATTATGAACGCACCTTTTTGTTTTGGTCCGATAGTGTTTGTACACATTTGTCTTCGTGATTCATGCCGCAATACACGTGCTCGTCGTCGCTTGCACTGTTCTGATATCCTGTGGGTTGAGTATGTTGCATGCAGTGTGCGAATTCTTTTTGCATTCCGGTTACTCATCATTGTGCCTGGTCCGTTAAAGCTATTGAGTGTATTCGCTAGAGACCGTCAACCTTCGATTGCAAACGTATTACAGACGTACCTGTTTCGCATAGATTAGGATTGCCCGTAGTGAGCTATTCGGCTACTGCGTTCTGAAGTGAATATTAGCATTTATACGTTTATGATTTGTTAGTCCCCTACAGGTTACTATTGACCTTATCACAATTATGCTCCCCAGCAAGTAGCTCAATTGCAAGCGACTTGCAGCCGCGACGCCCTCCAGAAAGACGTCTCAAACCTGAGAGCAGTTTTCACGGATGTCCTTGGAGCTAGCCACCCTAATGAAACTGCTAGTGGAGAAACGGTCACCAGCACGCTCAAAGTCCCGCCCACGAAGCAGGTCGCGCGTACGACAGTTCGATAGAAGTATGTGCCGTTACCACCAGCGATTTGGTACACATGCACGTCGTTGCAACCAGCCTTGTTCCAAACCTTCTGTGACTCGGCATCACCCAGCCTTTCAACAGCCCTTGGGCCTCACCCTTGCATATGGTACCTGAGACCACACCCGGCGACTGGCGTCCGTGCGGTGATTACCGCGCCTTAAACAACGCCACTGTTCCATACAGTTACCCAATTTCTCACATCCACGAGTTCCCCATCGGTCTACATGGTATGACCAACTTCTCGAAGCTTGATCTGGTTCGAGCATGTCATCAGATTCCTGTGGCCTCAGAGGACGTAGCAAAGACGGCAATCACCACCCCGTTTGGACTGTACGAGTTCGTCCGAATGCCATTTGGGTTGCGAAATGCAACTCAGACCTTTCAGAGGTTCATGAACCAAGTCCTCCGTGGTCTGTACTTTGTGTTAGTGTATATTGATGACATTCTGGTGGCGAGCAAGGGTGCACATTAACACATGTCACACCTCCGTGCAGTTTTCGAACGCTTTGATCAGTATGATGTAACCACAAACCCGATGAAGTGCGTTTTTGGAGTAGACTCCATAGATTTTTTGGGTCACCGAATCACCCGTGTCGGCATTGAACCTCTGCCAGAGAAAATCGTTGCCCTCAAAGATTACCCATCAGCACAATCCCGGAAAAGCCTACGACGGTTCCTCGGCATTGTAAATTATTACACTGTTTGGAATTGTTAAAACCCCTTACGAATTTGTTGAAGGATAATCCCAAACATTTCATTTTACCACCTCCGGCTAAAGCTGCATTTCTCGCAGCTAAGGACGCGTTATCGCAGGTGACGACTCTGGCACACATGCGTGTAGACGAAGATTCCGATCTCATTTCACAGACCGATGCATCTCAATCAACTGTCGGCGCGGTTCTGCAACAGGTCGTGAACGGCCAAGCTCAGCCCCTGTCGTTCTTCTCTCGTAAGCTTCAACAGGCGCAAACGCGCTATAATACCTTCGGTCGCGAGTTGCTGGCTATCTTTCTCGCCATTAAGCACTTTCGCCACGCGCTCGAAGGCAGACGTTTCGCTGTCCTGACGGATCACAAACCGCTTATTTATTCTTTCAACACCAAGCCCGACCGTTATTCCCCGAGAGAAATTCGACAGTTGGATTGCATTTCCTAGTTCACAACGGACATATGACATATCGCAGGGGATAAAAACACCGTCGCCCACGCCTTGTCGAGAGTTACTTTGAATGGTCTACATCGGACTGGCACCACTGATTTGAAAGAATTAGCACGAGAACAAAATAACGACCCAGAGTTGCAGCAGTGTCGCATCTCTTCTTCCCTCAAACTTCGCCAGTTACTTCTAACCAACTGCGAAGGCACAATCATATGCGACGCAACGACAGTTAGCCCCCGTCTATTTGTACCAGTAAACTTTAGACGCTCCGTTTATAACAGTCTCCACTGTATGTCTCATCCGAGCGTTAGTGCCACTGTCAAATTGATTTCAGACCGATTCATATGGCCGAACATGCATAAGGACATACGAGAATGGGCGAGAACTTGCCTTGATTGCCATTGCAGCAAAGTCCACCGGGATACCATCACGGCCCCCGGCACATTCACCAATCCTGATGCGCGCTTCAGTTATGTCCACGTTGACATAGTCGGGCCGTTGCCGTATCCAAAAGGTCATCGGTATATCTTGACGTGCGTTGACCGTTTCACCAGATGACCCGTGGCAATACCTCTCCCCAACACAAATACGGAAATAGTTGCGCGAGCGTTTATGGACGGGTGGATTTCAAATTATGGTGTTCTATCGACTGTAACCACTGATAGAGGTGCACAATTTCAATCAGCGCTATTCAGAGACTTCAACCGGCTACTGGGAGTCGATCACATCAAAACCACTGCATACCATCCGGCAGCGAATGGTTTGGTCGAACGTTTCACCGTCAGCTGAGGGCCGCTCTAAAAGCTCAGCTAGACCCCAAGCGTTGGACTGATCACTTACCCCTTGTCATGTTCGGAATTCGGTCGACTCTTAAATAAGACATTGGTTGCACAACCGCAGAATTAGTTTACGGTACGACACTTCGCCTCCCTGGTGAACTGTTTTACACGTCGAATTCCGGCCTAACTAATTTTGACGCTACTACCTTCGTGCAGCAGTCGAAGTCATCCATGGCGAAAATCCGGCCCCAACCCACCGGGTCAAACACCAAACAGGAACAAAAACACTCCGATCTGAACTTTTGTGATTTTGTTTTTGTTCGTGTTGACGTTGTTAAAGCCCCTCTCCAAAATTCGTACTCCGGACCATTCCGTGTGATTAAACGATTCCCCACGTTTTTTGTGATCGATGGAAATGGATCTCACGATACAGTGAGCATTGATAGACTTAAAGTATCTCATGTAGAATCCCAGCTAGATCCTCACATCGCCCCTAATGTCGATCCTACACCTAGTGACTCGCAGTCTACCCAGCCCATGCGTAACAAACAGCCCGTACCTCAATCCAACCCGAAAACCCCTGTTGACCTTCCCCGCACTCGCCCAGGCCGAACAGTCAGATGGCCAGCAGTTTTCAAAAAGTATTGTACCTAACATTTCACCATTTTTATCGAGCGTTTTCATTCTTCTGACGCTCTAGGGGGGAGTTCTACAGGATATTGCACACATTTTCATATTCCGCTTCATTTTTATATACGGTTTGCACCACTTTTCCTTGTACAGAATGAACATCACTTGTTTGAATTGATTCTGCTTAGCAATACATGTTTGGTGCGCGCGTCTCGTCCCCTTGACGTTCCTGTTTCGCATTGGTTGGGGTTGTCTGTAGCGAGCTATTCGGCTACTGCGTTTTGAACTGAACATGGGTGTTTACACCCTTGTATTTTGTTGGTCCCCTACAGGTTAACATTGGCCTTATGGTCAAGGACATGCCAGAGAAAGAATTTTTGAAGATGGAGAAAATGAACAAACAAAGAATTCCGCTATTAGTTGATGCAGACGGTCCCGGACAAAATATGCAGAAACTTCCGTCAAGATGAGGGAAGATAGAAAGGCCCAAATATTTGTGGAGAAATGGACGATCTTCTATACTATGATGAGAATTATATTCGTATATTCGTCAATATATATGTGTATGTAGTGGACAAGTTGGTATGCACTAGACCCTTGTCCACTGGCAATTTAGAATGCTTTTCCTGAAGAGTAATCGGAACGTAGTCCCAACAGGCATTGAACTAGAAAACACAGCAGGGTTTGGAAACAAACCGTATATTTCCAGCAATGTTTGGAAATATGATAAGTAGCTAGCTCTGGCCCAGTCTGGGACCAACGGCAACAACCAAGAGGAGAAAGGAAAGAAGCGCGAGATGGCCACAGCCCACTCGGTGGCACTGAAAGGCGCGCCAGGCGAAAAGTGTGTGGAACCTTCGAGTGCGTTAAACAACGCTCGAAAAGGTTCGGGTTAAACGACCTTAAAGAATAAAATAATAGATGAGTCTTTAGGAAAAGGGCAAGCATTCGCTGCGTGCAATTAGTTGCACGACTGAAGAAAGTGGCACTGAGTCTATATCAGGCCTCCTATTGCAGGCATACAAAGAATCACGCGTACAGAACAAACAAGCGGGACAACACGGTTACAGCCGGGATCCTTACAGAAGCCACACGACCGCTGGCTACTACGTGCATATATTATGCCATGTGGACTCACAGATATATACGTGTATCATCTGGTCATATATAATGCCATATTCACAGGAATACACACACATGTTATGTGTTTATGGACGTTTGCCTGTAGTTTTCTACGTATCTGCCGCACACATGGGCTGCTGAGAAGGCGGACGTCTGCGCATCTCTGTATGGGCATACCTTCAGGGCACGTGTCATTGAGATAAGTGCGAACACTATTTTGCGAGACAAAATAAAGTGCGTGATATTTTATGTATTTTTTAACATTATTTGAACCATCTTACTTAAAATTTATAAAACTTTCATATTATTGAATTTTAGGAAAGTTTTGTGTGAAAGGGACTCTCGAAATATGAGCAACTGCATCTTTGAAGGATTTCGCCGTTATTTGACGTAACTTCAATCGGAAATATCTTGAAATAATACAGTTTGGGCTAGGAGGGACGGGAAGTTCCAAAATCTGGCGAAGAATTGGACAGACTCCAGCTCAGGGCTTTGTCGATTGCCCGAAAACGTCGAAAAGTTGAAAATCTCGCGAATCGTTTGGTCAGTATGGGGTATTGAGCGTCCAATCATCGCGAAAATTTTCTTTGCATAACAGAGGTTCGTGGAAATAAGAAAAAGAACACAATCACATATGTTAAATGGGGAAATGTGGAGTGATCATATGTGAAGATCAATGAAGAAGATCAATGTAAATGTTATATTTTCCTGAGAAAAACTACGCGATGTTAATATTTTTGTGTTTTTTCAATAAGGTATATAATATGGGCAAGCAATTGTTATAGTACTTCGTGATAATCGGGTAACCAGCAGCCACTTTTGAAATGGCTATCACGTGGTAATCAAAACTCCGTGCGAAGGTTTGACGTCAGTATATTTTATAGAATCAATGTTTAAGCTAGAATCCATATTTCACGGCAAAAAACAGTTACACATGGTTGATGAGGACGGTTTCAAACAAGGGTGACAGCGCACAAAGCGAATTGAGATTATGATGAGATTACTTGAGGTAAACAGGGGAGTATTTTTTCCACAGTTTTTTGTGAAGAGTTTTTATATCCAAGTAAACCGTCAATACCGGCTACCACTAATTATAGCCTGATAGCCTACCAGGATGAACAGGTTATTACGAATGGGCATATGTATGATATGTGGGAAAAGTGTATACATGAGATATAGTCCTGTTGGTACTTTTTGTTTTTTTCCCCTGTACAATTCTATACAAGTTTATTCTACTAAATTTACTATAAGCTTCAATTATATAATGTAACACATTGTGAGCAGTGCGTGTACAGTGACGCACATGAATAAAGTGGTGTAGTTTCGTGAGTACGCAATGAATCAAATGCTAGATGGAGTGTGAGTAGTCGGTGGATACGCAGTAAACAGTTTCAAGCAAGCTGTTTCAGATGAGAGCCTGATAGTACAGACGGGTACATACGTTATATGCTGCTGACGGCCAAATCTTCTCCGGACCACATTCAACAAGGTCGTGAGAAGATAAACAAAGTTTGAAGATAGAAAGGTTTGATGATGTAAGGAATCTTTCCAAGCCCTCTTTAAAACGCTGAATGTTGTTACTGGCTCTGATTTCATCCGGAAGTCTATTCTAACTATAGCAATATTTTACAATATAAGAGTTGGCTCGCAGCTTTTTCCGAGCTAACAGGGTTGGCAAATTGGAACCATTATTTCTTAGACCATATGGGGAGCCATGTTGGGAATGAGCGGCGAACGCCGTATTGATGGCGTCTACGTGTATCAGTTTATACATATGCTAAATGTCCTCTGGTTCAACAGTGGTGCAACTCAGCTACGAAAGAAATCTGCCGAGCGTGATTCGGTAACCACTGCAAATTCCAGGCGTTTTACAATCAAGTTTAAGCGGAGTCACGATGGGTGTAGCCCAAGTCGAAGATTGCAGGGACGTTGATGTCCTTTCTTCCACAAGTTGGTCGATCGCTTCATAAGCGTCGGACTGCCTTTGAGTTCGAGTGAAACTGGTTTAGTACGCACTCCACCAGAAGCTTTTGAACAATGAAGGAGTAAATTGCGCACTTGTGAATTACACGCATCCGAGAACAACGAAACAGAGAGGTTCAAAAGTTTCATATTTTTAATTGATAGTCGATGGTCCAAGATCAGTGACCAAAGGAGTCAGCTGTTAGCACTGCACTAGACATCAGAAAGTATGATTAAACAAAAACCAAGAATTAGTAAAGCATGTCCAGTGGTATCATCCACAAAAACTTCAGAAGATTTTATGTTTACCTTATTCAGGCGCTTTGCGAACTGAGCAGGGATGAATGGTTCAACGCCACTAGTGTCCACAACGATTGAATATTAATGTTCAATATAATTATTAACTAGATAGAATCGGCTAGTGTGACCAGTAGAATCAACAGAATTAACAGCGAGAGCGATAGAATGTAAGTCAGAACTTAAGTTCTCATCGTCACAATTGAAATGTGAAAAATGCTTCGAACTGTGACAAACGGATCAACTGTGACCGAGTTTACCACACCTGTGACATTTAGCGTTACGAACTCAACAAGTCAATCGAAAATGTCTGTTACCACACAACTTACAGCTGTTCCACTGTCGGACAGCACTTGAACCAGATGCAGGTTGATTATTATCAATCGCATTTCGAATATTTACTTTGTCGGACCACTGCCTCCG
>JTDE01005388.1:6380-17307 GCA_014338405.1 Paragonimus skrjabini miyazakii
GGATGAACTTCCCATTCGATGAAATTGACAGTGGTAGGTTCACCCGTCTCCTCGCTTTTGACGTGTCCGAAGCGCACTGAATTCTGGATCAAAAATTCTGGGGACGTGGACAGCCGCACGCGGTAGGGGCTGTATTCAGCTGGATGTTGTGCGGACCTTTCGCTAGTGAATATCCGGCGAAGACGTCCGTCAAGTGGCTGTCGCAGGACGTTTCTGCATTGAAGGACCAGGTCCGTGGCTTATGTGAATCCGAATTCGAGGTTGTCGCCGACTGATCCCCAGTTCTCCAGAGAAGATCCGGTGGCATTATCGTTGATACTGTTGTCCAAGTTGGACTGAAGTTGCCATTATGAAGTGCCCTTTCCCTGGAAGTACGAGAACTTAACCCTTCTTAACAATTACAAAATGGTTCTGAAACGTTTATCGTAATTGGAGAGGAGGTTTAACCATGACACTGACATGTTCTGGCAGTGTGCGAACGTGTTTCCGCATCACGTTAAACGTGGGTACGCTGAAAGGGTTGCCCAACCTCATCTCGATCCAAGCCACTCACACTGGTGGTATCTACCCTACTATCCGGTACTAAACTTTAAGGAATCAGCGAAGCTCAGAGTAGTCTTTGGCTGCGCAACTAAATGCCGGTCACTGTCCCTGAATTAAAGGGTGTATCAGGATCCCGACCTGGCTAAAGATTTAGGAGGCGTACTGTTGCGATTTCGCTTAAAGAAAGTGACAGTTTCGGCGGATGTCTGAGGGACATTTCTGCACATACGCATCTCCGTTCGTGATCGAGGCATGTTCCGTTTCTTTGGTGATCTGAACATAAACATGCACGGGACCCAGTAGAGTACTAAGTGGCTTCCCACCCATTCGGTACCACCTCCTTGCCCTTCTGTGCGAGTTGTACATTACGACGGACCTCTGAATCACTTCGGACGAATTTTCATGTTAATGTCTACTTGTTTTCCGTTTCCAACACTGAAATAGTAAAACATGTAACATGCTTGCAACGAGAGGTTTCAGGCTAAGAAACTTGGCATCTAATGACCGTGGGGTCCTAGCATCAATTCCAACCTCCGAGTTCTCGCCGTCCCCAGTAGATATTGTAGCCAGTTCACTACAACCACGGCATGCTCCCGGTGCTCAATGGAACGCTGAAAGATCGAGTTTTGCCTGAGTCTGCAGCTTCTAAGCAGAGCGGAGACTAGGAGAAGAATACCATCCTGTATCCCTTCGCTACAAGACATTTTATGTTTTGTCTTACCCTGGTTACTGTCGAGAAAACGTCTGTATCAGCAGTTTTGCAAGAGTGGTATCCGCTGGGACGAGCCATTGGGTCTAGATCGCAAAAAGTGGCAAGCCTGACTGACTAGCTTACAGGCTCTTGACAACGTCCGACTCCCACGCTGCACGCTGTTTTCGCAGGCTATTTTGACAGTTACCCGGGTTGCATATTTGATGTGATGCTTCAGAAGTAAGTTATGGAGGAGCATAGTATGTCTGCTTTACCACAAATGAAGGTGCAATAGACAGTTCACTGCTGTTTAGCAAGACAAAAGTTGCACCATCCAAATCGGTAACTATTCCACTGGTTGAATTAGTCGCAGTAGTCTTGGTCACTGCAACATCTTTGGTAACTTGGGTCGGCTGTTCCGACATTGTCAATTTGAGACTGATTCCATGATCGTCCTCTGTCATATATACAACGTGTCGACTCGGTTCTACAGCTTTATGGCTGACCATCTTTCTGTGATCCAACAATAGTCAACGCCCAACAAATAAAGGCACGTAAGATCCGAAGAAAATCAAGCTGATTTAGCTTTGCGCAGTTTGATGGGCGGCCTAGCAAGGGACAAGCGGCTGAAAGACCCTGAGTTCTTGAGTCGGTATTGCAAGTCGTGGTCTCTAAAACCCAACTGTATCATTGAACCGGACGACGATTTATGTGAACTATTCGCACGAGCAAACAAATTGCACAAAATCACTACTCACTATTCAAGTTGAGTTTGATTGCTCGAAGCCATCGTTTTGGCATACCCGGCTCAAGTGCTACATAAAGAAGCGTCACAGCGGGCGCCCGGAATTAAATTTGAGAACCGGTCACCTGAATTTAAAGGAGATCAAAGCGGCCATATCAGATCTGATTGAATCAATGCATTTGGAGTGCCTCCCCGAGGAAGTAACCTTGTTGTGCAGGTGATCTGACCGTGACAGTCCCCCTGTTCCCTATCAAAAGAGCTCATTGAAAAATAATGTCCCGTCATGATTGAGGAAACTATAGGAGTGAGCGGGCGTTTCCCGTTATCAGTTCACAATTTCGACGCCATGCACCCCATCGTTTTGCCTAGGCGTCATCACAGTGTTGGCCTGATCATATGATATCCTCACGTAGTCGAGGGACATTCCGGAAGATCTCATGTGTTGTGTTCGCTGAGGATGCACTTACGGATCATACAGGGTGGCACGGCGGTTGAGCGAGTCACTGGATCGTGCCTAGTCTGTCGTCGTCGTCGCGCCTCAGTGGTCTCTCTACCATCTGTCAGCATTCCATCCGTTCGCGAAAGTTGGATTGGATTATTTTAGACCACTTTGTGTGGAGAGCAGCAGGGCTTCAGATAAAAGCTACGGATGACTACCAAGATGCTTACAATCCCAAGCCTTGCTTGTCGAAGTAACCCAGATGGTGAAAACCGGATGATTCATTATGAATAAATGAACTAAAATCGGCTAGTGATAAAAATTCCATAATCCCATTATGCTTGTCAGAAATGGATTGCCGACACCTGACTGTACCATCTCCGCAATGAGCGAGGAGCACACGACGTGTCTTACTGTGAACCATGGGAAAGAACTTCACGATAGATGGAGTGGTCGAAGTTATCAGGATGGGCGCGCCTGCAAACACTTGAGTGTTGTCAAGATCTGCTCTGACATCGATATGTGTGTCCAGAAGTGTAGAAAAGGTAACGGTATTGTGTAAGCCGAGAATGGTATGAAAGTGTAGCATGAAATCGGTTGGAACCACCGAATCCGATACACAGTGGCGTGTCAAAACATTCGATCGTGTGAGTGAGGAAAGCCAATTGGAAAGAATTATTTATTACACAAAAAATGGACAATAACACGTTCGTTCCCAAATCGACGGAAACCGAAGTAATTCGTTAGCGAATGATCGCGGACGTGGTCAATCGATCGATTCCACAGGTTCCATCTCCTCGGTAGATTCGGAAGTAGCCCTGATTGAAATGAGAAGCAAGGAGTTAATAATGATTCATTGATTTCCACCACAAACCGGTCATCACCTCTGACTTCACTGTGTCCCGATGCTTGCCAGTTGCAAAACGTGATGGACCAACTGAGCTGTCTAGTGCACTTGATCATGAATTGCGTAACCTGAGTCTACATATTTGAAAACCGAATGCTGATCGCAAACAAAGCACACAACTTCACGGTGGTGTTTCAAGATACGCATGATACACACAATTACACTGACTCACATCCTCGCCCCAATCGGTACCCCAAGTATTCTTGACGATCCAGTAGGGTTTACCATTTTTCGTGTCATAGCCAACCGTCAATACAGCGTGATTCAAACCTTCAGGCGAACACATAGCCTTGGATGGGTGGCTAATTCCGTATTGGTAGAACTGAAAGACAAATAACCGTAATCAGACATCAGACACGCTTGCAACAATGCACACAGATAATCAGGCTAGCCGGTTCGAGTGAAACTCACCTGGAGGTATTTTGCATTAAGACACGTACTCATCGGTCCGTGTTCGGCGAGCCAAGCTGCCTGTTTCCCCTCATCCGCCTCTAGAACAATTGAGTCGTCGATTTTCGCGAACAACTTCGAACTGTCCATTCGACACCCTTGACCCCAGCCAACGTATGGATAGTCGTTTTCTAATTCCAAGCCACCCAATCGTACGATTTCTTTGTAAGTATAGGGTGGGTATCCGCCATAGCATCCATTATCCACCCTATCACAATCGACCAATTGCTAATGAGAAGTGAGGAATGAAGACCGGGAACATTGGTAATGTTGTAATTCCGAAGGTTCTGAGCTATTCATGGGAATTCGTAGTTATGCATGTGCAACACAACGTGAATGCGTAACCATGTGAGACTCTATGATTGACCAGTTCATGGTTTCATGAATTTCAAACTCACATCCACAACACTCGACTCGCATCGATCTGTTGTGCTGAAGGATACACTATTCTGGTTCAAATAGGCAACGCTCCTACTACCAGCCTAACCTAGTGCTTCCAACTGATGTGACAATCCTCGATAGATCAGCTGAGGTTGGACATAAATCACTCGTACACAATTTTTCAAGGAATGCGTTTGGCGTTCATTGATTTAGTCTGGAGGGGGTGAACACGAAATGCACACGAGATCGGTTTACTGGTCAACAAGTACCTGTTTGCTCAGACTGACAAGATGTCCGGTTTTGAGGAACCATTGACCCTCAACGTTGGCCGTAACCGAGAACGCCCAACATGAACCGCAGGTGCCTTGATTCTCAATCGGTCCGACCGCACCCTTCTCACGCCAGTCAACACTTTCCGGGGCAGCTTTGAGGTCATTCAGTTGTACGCCGTCCACTTGCTTGTCGATCCGTAGACCCAAGTACGTGGCCTCAAACTCCTCGGCTGCACAGACACAAATATCATGGTTAGCATGTCATGTCACACTAGTCGTCGCATTGTACTTACGTGTCAGATCGGAGAACTTTGTCACACCGTATTTGGCCGTGCCTTGTTCTTGCTCCTGATATCGCTGTGCACGCACCAGGTTGTCCTTGAATATAGCGAATCGCTTCTGGTCATCTACATGGATGCGCGTTATCGCGGTTAACCCGATAAATCACGTACCCTCATTCGCATACACCTTTCCGTAGTCACGTTTGAACTGTTCGTACAATTCGCGTGCATTGTCCGGCACCTGGTTGCAGGGTTACAAAAGAATTAGCATGTAACTAATCAGTGGGCAGCTATATTTAATGTTGACAGGTTGACGGTGATCCAGTCTAATAGCATAGCTAACAGCATAGCATAGCTAACAGTCAAATTGATCCATTCGAAACTCACCCGAACGGTGCTCACTGCGAAAGCGCAACCCACCACGACAACAAGATAACTGACAGTAGACAGTCGCATTCTCCTTTCTGATCGTTCAAGCTGGAACACTGTCAATTTATCTAGTTTGCTTTGGATAAAGTTCGGCAGAAGTGAACAAAGGGCAGTTGCCTTGCACGTATTAGTAGTGAAAAAAAGGTTCGAAATTTGGGTTATGATGTTGCCCTGTGATCACTCACAGATGAAATCTGACACGTACACGTTTGATCTACGCTATCGAACCTAGTGTCTTCATCTCAAATCAGATGTGCCAAGCCCATACAACGAATATTGTTGTGCCTCACAAAGCAAGGTGCTATATGTGATGTGTAGGTATATATAAAACAATATATGTAACGATATGTCGGTATATCGACATATATGTATGTATAGAATTATGTACACTACACTTGCGGGTTGAGTGATTGTCGCTGAATGGCTAGTCATTGTTATGCGCAGATTGTGTATCTTCTGAAAATAAGTTAGTCGTTTGGTTCGAACTCGTTTTGAATGCGAGGTTATGGACTGTCTTTCTGTACCTCATCATGCCTGGTCGGAATTCCGTTCTTGACTACTCGTGCCGGAAATCACCTCATCACCTGACAGTGGGAAATCTAAAATAGCTCCGCGATTCTTATGCAACTCCATTCCACCGTACGCTATCCGTTATCTTCGAACCTATGAAGCTCAACTGTTGTACGAACTGAGCAGATGTTTGACGTAACGGACAACACGGAGATTCTTCGAACGATTCACTGTGTAGCTAGATTTCACCAAGCCTTATGTTGTGTCATACTTCGCCGTGCCAGTTCCTGTATCCAGAAATCACTTCGGAGTGTGCTCCGAAATTCGAATGTGTGGTACCGTCATTTCACGGCCCACGTACTAAAACCTGCACGTACGGTTATCTCCGTGACAAACGTTTGATTCGCCCAGTGGTTACACTACATCTTTGCCAGGAGTTGAATACGTGCATACTGTTGAGTGACGCACAATGAGCCAAACAGACGTATGTGATTTAGAATTAAAATATGCTCAATCAGCATCCTTACATTCGAACGAATATGGCGAAATCTGTGGTATGATTTTCGCACGAACCCATATTTGTGTGTAACTGATGTAAATTTCTTGAATTACAATAGTTGACCAGTTCACGTTACAAATGTATCGCCCACGTAACTATTGTTCACATGCGTTAAGCTTGTGGAAATTCGTGATTCTGTCTCGGAGGTAGTCATGAGTATATCGGCCAGCACATGTGCAAGTAAATTACCCATGGCTACACCATCCACCTGGTGACATAATCGTCCACTGAATGGAATCGTTGGCAAGTATGCCCAGGTGAAACACAGGCAGATCAAATTTGGTGTGCTGTTCCATCACACAATCCCAAATGGCATGAATCATTTCGGTTAGCGGTATTTCGGTAGACGAAGTTTGGATGAGCCAGTCCAATGGTAAGTGACTAGAAGAAGCAGATTTAATGAAACAACAGCGGAGAGGTGGGAATCTCGGATAAATTTCATTCACTACAGGCATACCTAAGATTGGCACTTCATACTGAGATGGAGCAAACATAGCAATCCCAGCGAAATGAGGAATACGTGGTTGAAATTACGTTCGAATTGGTTTCACTATGTTGATTTGAATTTCCTTGTTGAATGACTCTTGATGGATGTCTCAATTTTGCCCCGCATAAACCGACGCATCTACTGGTTAACTTGGTACAGATTTCAGAAGAGGAGGACTGTACAATCATCCGCGGACATCGGCCTACTTTAGATAGCATAGCACACAAATAATTCTGTTGATGGCAGTTCCATTCATACACGTTGCTTCCGTGGGGTGTGCATAGTACTTGCTTGTCGGGCATTTGGTCGGATTG
This sequence comes from Paragonimus skrjabini miyazakii, assembly GCA_014338405.1. Classification (NCBI taxonomy): domain Eukaryota; kingdom Metazoa; phylum Platyhelminthes; class Trematoda; order Plagiorchiida; family Troglotrematidae; genus Paragonimus; species Paragonimus skrjabini miyazakii. The sequence goes on from JTDE01005388.1 coordinate 13,389, forward strand.
GCCGAGTGTTACAATCAACTTTAGTATAAACGCACAACGATCACCTCAACGTGAATCGATTTTCAATCTGTCTGGATGGTTGGATTTCATTGAACTGGAGCCAATCATTTAATAAACATTGTGCACGTTGATTCACGAACCCTGGAAACATACAACTAGATAAACCGTTTAACAATCAGCTACTTCGCCCCAGCTGTCTGGCATCGCACTGAGAATATCAATTTCAAGAAACCCGGGAACGTGTTCCAATGTGGATCGGCCTACGTTGCTCCGTTTCATATCTCACAAGGCATTCTTCCTCCTGATGGAGCTTCACATTTGTGAACGAGCACTGTCGAATGTGCAGAGCATCCTTCCATAATTGTCCACGAAATGGTCGTAAACAAAAGAACGCCAATATGTGACATATCTATTTAGGCTACTTATCAGCAAGTCACTCGAATTCAATTGCAACCAACACAGAATGGAGACTCATATTTTAAGAGACGTAAATTGTCGTATTCGCTACAATGCATAGACATGATCAGAAGTTGACACAAAATGTCGAGCGCAAAATTGTTCATTCAATAAAAGCATTCCGAATGTGATTGTTCTAGTCAGCTTTGAATTGAACGAATGGTTGTTGGCATGCTGGACAGGCAAACGAGTCGAAATGTATCCTCTATACACTCGACTGCCAAACTCTTTATGAATACCTTACTTGGTGAATTCATTGAATAGGTGCACTGTTTAGTTAACCGGAGGAAAATCAAACGCCTCTGTTTACGATCATTTCGCACGTAAAGTATTGAAGGATGCACCACCGGTTCACCGATGTTTGTTCACAAATGTGAAGTTCCATCAGGAGCATGAGTACCTAGTTAACGCATTGCGTAAGATGACGTGTGCACTCATGTGGAAGAGGAAACCATTTGTCACACATGAAACATGGTTATTGATTATCAGAAGAATGATGAAACTCGCATAATAATAGAACGACCAAATGAGTACACGGAACTTTGACCAGTCATCTTGAAATCCGCGTATAATTTCACATATTCTGTGTGATTTTATGACAACTTATGATGTAGATTAAGCTGCCTTAATTTCAGCCCAATACATTGAAGTGAATCCTCATATCAGATATGTTCTCCAGATCAAAGTACGGATTGTAACACTGAGCTAGCGAACGCAAAACCTGTGTGATATCCCCGATGTGAGCTTTGGTCCTGACTACTCGTATTGTTGGAGCAGATTCGAACAAGTACTGTTTCGGATCACGCCGTAGATCTCGTGGACTGAGCTGAATTTGGCTGATGTTGAACTGCGTGAACAATGCAGATGAATGGCAAAGTTTACAAAACGCATCAACTACTGTGGCTACACTACCTCATGCGATAATCAAAATGTGACCTTCTTTCTATCGAATTGAGAGTGTAAGCACACCTGAACACTATCACACTGATTCACGTGATACGCAAGAAAATAAGTTTGGTAAGATTCTAATTAGAATGCGAATTTCTAAAAATTGGGGACCAACTTGAAATGTACTTGAGGATATGTGTGTTCTATCCTTCATGTTTCTATCTAGAAGCGGTTGAAAGTATTTACACAGCCACAAACTCGACTGCAGATTTCATACCTAAATGATTGTTTGAGATGAGAACAGCGATTCAAACAACGCTGGTTCATTGTCAAGAAATAAATACACCACATCGGTGTGTGTGTACAGAACAGATGCTACATCTTATCATGATGACTGAATAATGCGGTCAGAGAAAACTCTGTATGAGTAGCCAGACTGACGACCAGACACCTGCATCTGCGATACGTTGTACCGAGTTGATCGGACATCAATAAGCAATTGGTCAACGAGCCTCAACCGGCTCGCATCCCATTGAGAAGATCAAGTTCCAGAAATCCCACAGTGTGTGTCAACCAAAAGATAGTCTCGGTTCGTCTCCAGATAAACCACTCAAACAATATTAAGCGCTCATATCCCTCCAGCACAATTCACTTCTATTCCGCTAACCACATACCCACTGTTGTGTCCAATCGAATGCCAGTGAGCCATGCAATTGGCCAATCAGATTGCCCTAACCTTCAATCGATCGATGACGCATGCGGGCAACGGCTGCCCGTGCTGTGTGGACTCACAGTTTTCCGTAAAGTATCGTGAATCGGTTGCTCTAACAAAGCTTACTTGCTACCGGTATTTTCCGTCGTTCTTGCCATGGCCGAGTGCCAGGCGGCAATGCGGCAGTTCAAGGGCGCCCGGCTTGGACCAGGAGACGACGCTCTTGTGTATGCCGTGTCACTGCGGGCAGCGTTGTCAAGAACGTTGCCACATTTGGACCAGGATTCGGAACAACGCATGCAGACAGATCAATTCGTGGACGAAATGCAACCGGCGGTGCGGGATCAGCTCAGGGTAACTCTCATTGCACATCCAATGACGTTGGATCAGCTGGCTGACGCGGCTCGACAATTACTGGCAGACAACTCCCCGACAGTCAGCGAGTTGAAGACGAGTGAACCAAGTGAACTGGATGACCTGCGAACCGCAGTGGAAAAGTTGACTCAAGAAGTGGCCGCTTTGAAGATCAGGAGAGAACAGAACCGTGGCGACTTCTGTTACAGATGCGGAAGACGTGGACACTGGCGAAGAGTTTGCTCGCGGGGCGAGAAAAGGTTTCATGTAAATAAACGTTTCAATGATTGTTTTTTGTCTGGGAAGGGCGATCCGATAATAAGGACGGTCGATAAGACGGCTGTTCAGGCTAGGATAGAAATCAATGGTAGCTCGGGGTGCTGTTTGATTGACACTGGGGCCGCGATTTCTTTGAGTAGACCGAGACCGAAAGAAACTGTTCAGCTGTATGCGATGGTCGTTCGGACAGTCGGTTGGTCTACACTCAGAGTTACCGGCGTTGCGGAATACGATGTCGGAATCGATGATCACGCAGTCAAGCAATCGTTCGTAATTTCCCCCAATGCAAGCCAGACTATATTGCGAGCGAATTTTCTTGAACGCGCTGAGGCTGTGATTTATTTGAGGCATGGTAAACTTGTAACAAAGTATGGGATGGTTCCATTAGCGAGAAAACGCAAGCCTCAGCTTGGACAAGTTGAAGCGAACGCAACCGGAGCAATACCAGTCTGTGACAATCGGTTGTTGAATGAAGTGATGTGCAAATTCCGAAAGCTGTTCACCACGGACCAAGACCCATATAGCTACTGTGACTGGATTGAACATGAAATCTCCATCAAGCCAGACCAATTTCGGCCATTCGGGCCCAGAATGACTCCGGTTCACCTGCAGCCGGAAATCGAGCTACGAGTGAAGGAAATGCTGAAGGAGAAAATAATTGAAGAAGCTGATAGCCCGTTCAATTCTCCCGTCTTGTTGGTGAGGAAGCCCAATGGTAAATTTCGATTTTGTGTCGACTTCAGAAGATTCAACGAGATTACAGTCAACAAAGTCGTAGCAGTCCCAGCCTTGGCAGAAATTTTCGATAAGCTATAGGACGCCAAGATATTTACAGTGCTAGACCTGCAGTCTGTATATTGGCAGGTTCCAATCAAGTAATCGGATCGAGACAAAACGGCGTTCACAGTGGGAGAAAAGAAATATCGTTTCAAACGTATGCCATCCGGACTATCAGGCGCTCCGTTCACGTTCAGACGACTGATGTTGAAGGTGCTGGAGGGACTGAACAATACTGTTGTCTACGGAGACGATATCGTCATCTACAGCGGGAATGAGACGGAGCATAGCGGACACGTTTCAGCTGTGTTGCAGAAGATTGAACAAGCCGGCCTACGAATCAACAGTTCAGTGTCAACTGACGAAACGAACGGTAATAATACTCGGTCACAAGGTCGGTCAGGGCGAGGTCCAACCGATTCCCCAGAAACTGCTTGCGATCGAGTCCATTCC
>JTDE01005389.1:0-23331 GCA_014338405.1 Paragonimus skrjabini miyazakii
ATTGAGAAAAGGTAAGAATTATAGGCTACTCAAGAAAGAACTTGGAAGGAAAATGTCTTATTTTGACATTTATAAATGTACAGGGGTCAGACAGAATAAGAGTAAAAGAAACGGTTATAGCAGTTAGTGTAAGAATAAAAATGGTTGGTACTGCTTATTCTTAGAAAAATGAAGAAAGATAGGGCCACCCTTCAACACAGATCAAACAAGGCACAGCAATCTCAAAATAATGCAACAAACCCTAACAAAATCAACAACAACAGGAAGCTCTATAAGCTTCGACTTCGGACCTTCCTTAGGCAACGGTTCTTCTCTTATAGGGTTATCAACCACTGTAACGACCTCCCTTTGGAGGTTGTTAATTGTTCTTCTAGGGACCGCTTCAAAATGTTGTTAGATTCTCACCTACTTAAGAAGTTGGATTAGTATTTTACTATGCTTTGCTAGATTAATATTTTACTCTGTTGTCGGTATTCCCTGTAACCCCCAAGAGCGGTGCTACGCCCTGTTTTCAATGACTGCCTTTTAGGTCAACAGAACACCGCTGACACCAAAACGGACAAACTGACTGGATCCGGGTGACTTGGGCCTCCAACCTCGAACCTGTGAACAACTCGCTGGAAATCGCTGAAAGTCGACAAAACAAGTGTCTTACAAATAATCATTGTTCTCCTCCGTTGTTGCTTCTTCCGCTTGGAACAGGTACGTGGCTGCCGCATAACCTGGAAGGGAGAGGGAAAGAGGCACAAGTTGTAAGGCGCGCAGTTTGATTGGCATCGTTGCTGTTACACGCGTGTAACATGCCAGTCGGCCGTTTACCGCTGGTTGTCCATAACACTTGTAGACCAACTCTGGGGGTAATGTGGAGACACCGGGGGAGAGCGTTCTTCCGAAATACGAGGTTCCATCGACAGTCCTGTGAAAGGAAACAACAGGAACAAGCATGAGCCAAAAGCCTAGTAAGCCATGCACACAACTCACACAAACGGTAACTAAGACGGCGTCAGCAACACAACGGCACGCCCCGCTACACAGTTCAAATTCAACTTGTGCGCGCTAGCTAATGCCGACCGCATCTCACACCAGTGAGCTCCAAAAATCCCGCCGCACTGCGACAAGTGAAAAACCTTCACTTCCCGCGCAGTTCACACTCGAAAATATGTACGCGGCGATTTCTGCGATTTGTTCACCGGTTCGAGATTGGAAGCTCAAGTCACCTGGATCTAGTCAGTCTGCCTGTTTTAAAAACAGCGGTATTCCGTTCAACTTGGTAGCGGTGCTGTCGTGGGTTACAGAGAGTATCAAGGACAGGGTGAAATACCAATCTAACAGAACACAGTAAAATACTAATCTAAAGGATTCAAAAGTGACTCGGAATCTACAATCACTTTTCAATGGTCAATAGAAGGGTAGTTAGCAACCTCCAATGGAAAGTCATTCCAATTGTTGAAAACTTTGCATGAGAACAACTGTTGTCTGAGGAAGGTACGTGGTCAAATCTTGTAGAGCTTCTTGCCGTGATTCCCTCGAATGTTCTCAGCTACTAGGGTAAGGAATTGCCGCACGATTCCTACGCTGAAGAAGTGTGTAGGGATTAAGTCACCATGGAGTTTTTGAAACTCAAGTGGATAAAATCGAAAAATTCAAGACAAGAGTCATGATAGAAATGTCGCCACATTTTTTTCTGTTTCCGTAAGAGTCTGTTGCTCAAATGCCATTACCACTTTTTACACCTTTTGTTCTTGTAATTTTACTAAGCTCTTACTGCCGTGCAGCATAACGATTAGATACGGGAACAGCTTACTTCACTCACTTTGGTTGCCGCGACACGCCCATGGTGCACAGTGATTAAACGGTCTACTTGTAGATCGTATACTAACGATGTCGGCCTAAATGACCATGCTTTTCAGTGCTTTTCTGAAATATCTGATTTCACACTTATTTTCTCCGCACAGCCGTACCATTCACCGAGGGCTGATAATATGGACCGCGTCCAACTCAACTGCGATAGTTGTCGATCTTTCTGGCAGCTACTTGCTGGTTTGATAAGCTCCACCAGTAATACAATAGATGCAACTGGCGAGCCAGCATGCAAAAGCAGAACGCCGCTGACTGTCGCTACCAACGGCAGATAGCATAACCCTACTCAATGTGTTATAACCTCATCTGAACACGGGTCAAGCGGCAAACATAGACCGCTTACAACAGTTGCAGTCGGTGGCCAGTCACCATCGCGTTCAGTAGGCACTGGCACGCCTGGCGTTTAAGCTAAACATTTTGCTGCCCGGTCGGATTTCATAATAGTGCAGGACCTTCCAGAGTGCATCGATTCGTTTTTACAGCTACGCGCTAAACATTATCACGAAATTTGGTGTGCTTTCTGTAGTCACATTCAGATTGCACTTTGGTGCCTGTAACATTCGTTTGGACTTACTCTTTACTCACTGCTTGCTCCTCCTCTTTGTGAGTAGTAAGCTTTATGACATAATTGTGCCCATGTGAAGGTGGATTTGGTCGCCATCTAGAAATTGGACATTGTCTGCTTATGCTCGACCAATGACGGTCGAGAACTCTCTCAAGACGTACAACTTCGAACGTATGTGACATTTCATATTGATTCCATATGTCTACTCTTATGTATTTGCCGATACTCATGTATTTTCTACTATAGAAACATAACCGAGCTGTTTGCGGTCGTTGTCAGTTTGAATTGACCTCGGGGTGTTAAGTTCTAGTGGTACCCAGTTGACTTCTGAAGTAAAACGCATAGCGGATTCTATGGTGCCTCATTCCCATTACCCGTCTCACAAGGTACCCTAGACCATCACTTGTAAACAAACCGACGTTGTGACGATTTTTCTCTACAAACGATCTGGAAAGTGAGGAATTTCTTCTGGCCGTCTTTAAACTGCCGCATTTTGCGCCAACATGCCCCAGGTTAGGCGACAACCGTGGAACCTCGCCACGAATAATGCAAACGCTTTTGACCGCTCTCATAACATAATTTTCAGAAGTGTCCTTGGTATATGTGGGGATGGCACTGTGCACAATGTTAATTATTGGAAATTCTTTTATCTACCCCGAAGTTGCATTATTTAATTTTTCAAAACGTAATGCTCATTCCGAGCCTTAGTTTGACCCCGGACGTTTCCTCATAACAGCTCTTGAAAATCACCGTGACTGGCCCCGGAGAAACTGCTCTCATACAAGGGCGTTTTTGCCACTGGCGTTGTTGAATCCCAGAAGGCGTAAATGTCCATCCCGATAGTTCCGAAGGCGAAGTTAAGAGCTGATTACTAAGCACAGGCTGTTTCCTTAGTGGTTCACTTAATAAACCTTTAGTATCAAAAAGCCGCATTCCGGCCGCCTCAGTCAGATTCGGCGATGCGTCAACATGCTCAGCGCCCCCTAAGAATTCTAGCTGATTCCCGATTTCAACAACCTGCACTCATTTAGAATAAATTTTGATAAGCATGCCTGTACCAACGCCCGGAGTCTGAACAGTAAATCGAGTGAACTCTGAACGCTTTCCTCTACCACTGATTTCTCCATCGTCAGGATAGCTAAGTTTTGGCTTTCATTTGACCTTTTTAATCCGGAGCCCGAATTAACGGACATGCTGCTCTTCCGAAATGAGAGAATAATGGATTGAGTATGGGGTGTTGCCCCTTTTGTTCGCACCTCTTTCCGGGATACTACCCTGTCTCAGCTAATGCTCACCGCCATTCGAGAGTCCATCTGATGCTCCGCTGCGCTAGGGTGGATGCGCTTAATACATAATTTGCTCACGATCTATGGAAACAGTTCAGTTCACCATTGTCTGTTGGATAAATGTGCGACCACTTCACCAATATTATTCGCGCGGCGGTAGATTATTCGACGCCATTCTACTGCACAGTCCGCCGAAAACCGCGACAGCTTTTGCGATCCCCGACGTTGAAGATGATACACACCAAATGTCCAGCGTGGACTCATGTTAGTACGTCAAAAGATTTACAAGATAATTGTCTGTACACAAGACTTCGAGACTAGTGCACCAGACAAGTCGGAGGTGATCGACTAGATTTCCAGCGACGCTTAACCAAGTGCTTTTTCAGCGAGCCCGAAAGCATGTACAGAGTTGTCTCAAAAACCCGTAAAGCTGGTGTGCATCAGTTAACCAGCTCGTAACGGCTTGAGATCTAATATAACGGAGCCGCCGAAGTACTAACTGACATCTACAGCAGTCTTTACAAACAGTACACTGATCACGCTTTTCTGAGCGTGTTTCTCACAGATGCGTTAAGAAATATACCATTGTTATTATTATTATTGGTGGTAGTAAGCCACACCTTTCCGTAGCAAACAGCGTCAACATTTCAGGTGAAATTTTCACGGTTGACACCACAACGTACGCTGTGCTAATAAGATTAAACTCACATCTCCTGGAACAGTCTTTATATCCCCTCTGGTTCTTGCTCACTTTGAATACCCCCAGACAACGCCTATGTCCACCCGTGCATTTGAACCTTCCCCTAAGGTTTACGCCCTATGCTTTAAAACTTGCTTGTTATGCACATCCACCACGGTGGTTTATCGCAGCGTCTAACCCCCCGAAATGGGGCAATCGGTAGCAATTTCAATTAAATAGTTATTAAGCTTGGCCCAAAGCAGTTCCGTATCACTACCCTCCTCATGTTCTTGTCATCCCTTCAATGTTGCTCCAGTTCAGTTCAGTCCACTTCAGTTCACAGGACGTAGCTGCTATCAGCCTGGTAGTCCAGTTTCTTGCCGTGGTGGGAAAGAGCTTCCCGCGCTTCGATTGTGAGGATCTTTTATCTAGATTTGTCTGCCTGATACCCGTAACCTACAGAAACAGTGTCACGCTTGTGTGCAAAAACAAGGAAAAAGAATTACAGGACCAGAAAACGACTTGCGTGCATGCTCGTTAGCAAAATGGAGACGACTGTGCTGAGATTAACACGCATACGTGCACATTCGTACGCACTCATTTTGAAACAACGAATATTATGCAGTTGTTATCTCAGCTATATATGCTACACTTATATGTTACTGCGACAGTCCTGTGACACTAACTGTGCAGTACTAAGAGAGACAATACTGTTCTTCCCGCACACCGAAAAGAGGGTTTGCAGATGGCGTACTCGCATAAGAGCTCACTGTCGTTTTGGGGGAAAAGGAGATAAGTTAAGAACGAAGGACATGTTTAGGCACAGCTCAGTCTACTTGAAACCCCCGGTTACTCAATGGCGACAAATGAACACACAAATACTGAGATAATCTGACGTGAATTTCTGAGCAATAAGGGGGGGGGACGTAGAATCATACATTCCCATCTCCCACTGCCTCACCTGGTAGGAGCGACTTTGTAGCCTTCGGAATGGAGGCATGTGCTCGTCGTACTATATATTTTTTTATTTTTTGTTGTAAAAATAATAGTAATTTTATCCGAATAGTTTTGACGTCATTACCTCTCTATTCTCTTTTTACAACCTGTTAGTAACGGCCTTCGCTGTTTTCTTAAATAGGTGGAGACCATATATAAAATATAATTGAGTACCAGTGGTAGTGACATTTTTTTCAATGCTATCTCATCTTATGGTCTGCATCTGCCAGCCAGTCATATCAATGGGCCGTCATGAGCTGTCAAGAAAATGAGAAAGGACTGAATAGTTAAATAAATACATAAGGTAAATGAAAGTTCCCTATGGATGACGGTTTCCAATTTAAAACTAAAACTGCAGTGTTGCTAAACTGAAGTGTAGGAGGGTTTGGATTCCAGAGTTAAAGTGTGAACATGTAGTGTAAGGTTTTAGCTGTTAATGACCGGAGTGGTGTTCCCGACAGTCTACCTCTTGAGTATCCTGCACGAATCATGGCTAGGTTGAAGACCCACTTTTTGAGCTATGCACTACAGTACTTGTGTTCAACCAAATAGCACGGAAGGTCTGAACATTAATACACACTTTAAAAAATTACAAACTTGGTAGATAAGTAATATATGTATATACAAATACATAAAAATTTACATTCATAGCTGCAAATAAACCTCTGCTTTCATCCATATAGAGATACATACAACGTAGTTGTGTACACATGGCACATATACAGAGTTGTGACACACACCTAGTCTAAAATTAGGTCAGGAACCACTCAGTTCCAGAACTGGTCAAGCCTACACCGAAATACTTCGAACGTTGAAGCTTCCGGAGTATAAGGGAGGAGCTAGTTCCACGCGTTCACCACTCTGTGAGAGAAGAATGAAGCGCGGACACACTTATTTGCTCTCGATTTATAGATCATCACATGGTGCCCTCTCAGTTGTGACATCTTCATAGGCTGAGGAAAAGCACCAGCCGGTACATCAGTAATACTTACTAGGATCTTGAAAGCTTTTATGAAGTCACCACGAGGCCTTCTTCGTTCAAGGGAAAATATTTTAAAAGTTTTTAACATTCTAGCATAATCTAAAGGCTTCATGCCCCGTATTAAACTAGTAACTAACCTTTGGATACTTTCAAGGCATTGTTTAGCTTTTTGTAGGCTTGGACCCCAGGCCTGTATACAATACTGTAAATGAGGCCTGACATATGTTTCGTACAACGGAATCAGTAATTTCGGCTCTCTGGATGAGATGGTTCTCATGAGCTGGAAAAGTGAGCCTCTTGCTTTCTTCTCCGCTAAAGCGCACTGCGCCATGGATGGAGAATCGCTCTGGATTAAAACCCCAAGATCTCTGGCTTCCGTTACTTGCTTCAACGGGCTCGGATTACATGAATTGGGAATATGTCTTTGAGTAGATTTGTTACCATCTTTAATCAGATGGTGACCATTTTCTGGGTTGAGGGGTAATTCCTATTTTAACGACAGTCAGATTGGACAAGATTCCAATTTGGGTTTCAGACAATTTTCAAATCGTCAGGAAACATAAAATGCGGAGGTGATAGGGATAAAGTCAGGTCATTTACGTAAACTAGAAACAGTAGAGGTCCCAGTACTGACCTTTGTGGCAATCCGCTGAATACAGGATGTACTTGTGAGCTGGATTCACTGACAGTGACGTTGAACACCCGGTTACATAGCAAATCCACTGTCCATCTAATGATAGTCAACGTCATCCGGTAATGCTCTAGTTTCAGCAGTAAAATTCGATGATCCACCCAACCAAATGCCTAACTGAAGTCCAGATAATATACTTCCAAAGGTTCGCCTCTATCCAACCGTTGTGATAGTTCATCTGGAAAACATAGCAGGTTGGAGAGACAGGACCTTTTCTTAACGAATCCATGTTGGTTTACATCCAACAGCTTGTTCTCGGTTAGGTGCTTCGCAATTTTGTTTCCAATAGCAGTTTCATACACTTTCAGTAGACTGCAAGTGAGACTCACTAGTCAATGCTCGCCAGTTGCCTCTTTGCTTCCACCCTTGTGCACAGCCAGGACATTTGCTTCACGTCAATCCTGGACCACTCTACCATCGTTGATAGATTGGTTAGGCAGGTTGGTTACTGGAACGGCTAATACACTGGCTAGCAGACGGATGATAGCCGCGTGAATACCATCTGTCCTCGGGCTTCATGAGTGTTCAACTTCCGCTATACGTTGTCTATCGCACGAGGTGTAATGTCTCCGTGAGTCATTTCTGCGATTGGCGCAGAAGGTATGTCTAAGGGAGGGTTTTGCTGACTATCCTTACGTTGGCACTTGAGAAGTGCAACCCCAGATGCTCGTGCCTTCCCATGAGCACCGGTAAGTAGGTTGCCATCAGCGAGCTTCAGGCCATCTACCTCCCTGCACATCGCTGGCTTAGCTTGGGCATATGCTTAAAACCGCTTCGGGTTGACTTTGGCACCTCGAGCAAGTACAAATTCTTAGGCGGCTCGTGCATTATTCTGAAGTTCGATCGTGCGGTCCCTTTCACGAAGGTAAAGTAAAAATTTCTCATGTCCAGTTTATTAAAAGTTAGCCAAGCCCTCTTTTTTCTTATCACCGATCATCTTATCAGCGTTAGGTTTGTTATAGGCCCGACGCAACTTGTCTGAGTTTTAACGTTAGCTAACACGAATGCCACTCTGATGAACTGATAATCACCTCCGACCTCGAAGCTGCCTAATTCATTGGAATCCCTAGTCATTATCGTGTCCAGCGCAACTGCTGTCTGGCCTGACCTCTGTCGTGCGTGTTGACTTACGTACCGAAATGAGGGTTTGATGCGTAGAAACTTAAGAGATTTACCAAACGACTCCATCAATGCATGCCCTTCCAGCCAGCTAAGTTCACCTCCACCGATATCTTCAAGAAAGGGGATCATTTTTGCTCTGCATGTCTGATCATTAAAACTGCCAACAGCTTTTCGTCCTCGAAACCTTTCGCCAATGGACCCAAAAAGGCATATTCCATAAAGACTGTTGCGTCCAGCAGTTTTAAAGAGAAAACAGTCACCCACACGCTTTGAATGCTAGTCGCAGACCGTGAGTTCCTGAGCTGTCGTGTTCGGGAAAATTGTTTTACCGGAAAAAATCGTTTTATTAGCTTGGTACCTGGTGTAGAAATTGTAATCGTCAAAATCTGCGTCATGGGCTCATATCTGTTTGTTCCAACTGACAGTTAATTAAAAACGGCCTTGTCGTAATTGTTTTTCGAAAATCGGTATGGCTACTGTTGTTGTGATCGATTGCGTGCGGCAGTGTTAACACAGAGATGCTGAGGTTATTTTTAATTTTTTCTTTCACTTTTTCCATTCACTGAGTATTTTCTTTTCACTGATACATTTTTTATTTGTAGAAAATGGATTATATTGCGACTTTCGAGACGATGTCTGGGAATCGTGAACTTCACACTTTCTCACAATTCCAGGAGAGTCTTCAGAGGTGCATAGATGAGATGGGCTTTATTTAAGTTCGTGACACGAGCCATAGTTCGAAAACTGCTTTGAAGTACGATAGGGTAAGGTGGCATGATTCCCTGAAAACCGTGCAGATTTATTATCGTTGTACGAAGTACAAAATGCGTTGGAGTGTATGCGGGGGTGTGCGACATGTCCAGTGGGTTAACTGTTGTTAGTTTTAACGAATCAGTTCTTCTGACACGTTGCAGATCACAATTTCATGAAGTCCGACGAGATGCGTGTCTGGTTGTAAGCTCTTTCGAGTTGGAGCACAACCACCTTCTCAATCGTCTGTTATATGATTCCCATCCTACGTATCATGGACTCATCGTCAGTAAATTGAACGAATGCAGGAGTCTGTTTTGGTACAATACATCAGCTGTTGACATTGGGCAGTATGTAGCGGATGCTTAGAAATTTATCACAACCGCTCACGTTGGAAAAATCTGCCGCAATTTAAAGAGTCCAGTATCAAGTGAGTTTGTTACATAAAGTTGGTCACGGAACGTTACAGAACCTTGATGGGGTGCTTTCGGTGACTAATGCGATAGGTGTGGTTGCGCACTATGGGGGGTGAAGACAACAGATGTATGCATATCTGCTTCGCCTAGCGAACGCAGATTGAATTATTCCGACGTTTTACACATGTGATGAATGTGGATTCCACTCACGGGACAAACAGACACAAGTATGTCACTGTATATTTCCTCGTATTTTGGAATTTGGAAGGTATATCAGTTCCTCGGGACAGACGGTAGGAAGCACGGCCGACCAGTGATGTACGGGTACGTTTGTAGTGAGAAGTATGCTTCACTACGTAGACTGTTCGAAATCTTTCGGGAATTTATGGGCGAGCAAATCACAGTGAAGACATTTGTCTTGGATGAGATGGCTGCGCAAATAAGAGCAGCATGTGTGGTGTTCGGCTGCGACATCCTGTGGTGTTACTTTCGTATACGTGACGCCGTACGTAAGCATATAATTAAGTTAAATTTGCCCGTCATATTCGTTAAAAGATAAACTTTTTTCGCAGTCGTTTTCTTTTTCGCCGAATGGCTACGGCAGACAATCAGGAAGAGTAATTTTAGCTCTTACACTGTTTACCGTCGTTCCAAACGTGTTTTTTATATCATTGGCCGAACGGATAGAAAGTTTCTGAATTGTAAAGCAGCATTTTCCCGAAACAAATTTTAGTAGAGCAGTCAAAAACGTAAATGCGCACGACTTATGGCCTGGTAAATTTCTCTGCATATTATCAAGTACGTACTAAAGATCAGGAGATTATAAAGCGGAAAACAGGAGTCAATTGTGGAACTAGACATATTAGGGAAACACACGGTGGATCTGTTCGCTAATCAAACAATTTCATTGTTACCATGGGAGTGATAAACTAACAAAGGAGTCTTTCTGCACTCAGAGAGGGGGACACCAACGTTTCAGAGCAACTGCCTCAGCATATCGTAACAACCGGGGCTTATCAGTCGCGTAAACAACCGAAAATGCCTGCATGGGATTCACCTGGTGATGGCTCTCCAGGAGATGACGAGCGATCGCTGATACCGGTGGTTTGTATGGCCGTTGCTGGGTGCATACATGGGTATCAGTTTGCAGCTGCATCACATGTTTCCTCACCCATGCTGGGTAGTGTGCCGAATTATTTGTTATGTAACTGGCTGTGCATCAAGTCAAAGTGGACCATCCATGCGCAAAGCGATGTTGTCCACCTTGGTAATCGAAAGAACAATAGGCTGAGGAACGCAAACGGACGGTTGAAGAAGAGAACGCACCCAAGAGACTATCTAGCCCTTGCCTTTCAGCAAATATGGATCCACAGTGAGTGGCTGCTGCGGGAGTATGAAATACAAACGAAGGATATGGGTGAATATCATTCCTCACAGAATGACCACGTTCGCAAATTACCTTGCCCAAAAAGATCTGAGGGGACGGACTCCACGACTCTCCTTCGAAACAGAATCTGAGTGTAAGTTAAGCGGTTCCCTGGTAATCACCTTGCCCACTGCAGCTCCGTCTGCAACAAGATGGCAGCGCTTTCGTCGTGTATATCGTACAGGGCACATGTGGATATACTTTCTACCGTTCCGTGTGACTTCCATGCATACATATTCTCTCCGTGTTTCGGAAACAGTTCTACCCTTACGGTAAAGTCTTTTGTAGTTTCCATTTCCGTTTACAAAGGTCATGTCCCCATTCACGAGCGGTTGCTGGCAAAGTGAAACTTGCCAATTCAACGGTTAGTTGTCCCGAGGCCTCGGCCTCTTGCGGCAGCCAAATTCAGCCGTCACTAGGAAGCCTTGGGTAATGCAATCGAAAAACTGCATTACTCCAACAGACGCACGGCGGTGACCTACTGTAACAGCATCATTGCTTTTGCCAGTAAAATAGTGAAACGTGCTAAAACTGGCTTACCTTTGTACAACGTTCCCATGGGCTTAACTACAAGCAGTATGCAGTCGAGGTTGGTGAAGATGCCTGAAACAGGATTGCCTGTGGATCCTGTACAAACGGAAGGCTATTGCTGTGATGCCCATCAACTGGTTTTTACTTCAAATGTACCCAAATGGCAGACATAAACGAGCGTCAGTTTTGTGGCAAGCAGCTCCAACCTCAGTCATCTGGTAAGGGCACGTTTTGAATCCTAATATTTGTCAGTTCCCTCAGCCGTTGTTCGCAATACTCCAGTAGTTATGGGAAGCAAGTCCCGCACACCAACCACAACGGATGTCGACTTAGACCGGTCAGGTGACAGCGTACCGCTTGCACACAGGTCAAGGAAGGCGCTAACCAACATAACGTGGAACGATTATTCTGTTGATGTAATTGAAGAAAGTAAGTTTCATCATATATGCGTACACAGATTTCTCCCAGATATCAGATGAGGTGAACGCCATGTCAATCGGATGGAGCAGCTGCTAGTCCAAACATAAACTGCATACTCAGACGGTCTGCATAGCTTCGGTGAACCAAGTTGGAATAGCCCTAGTGTGACCGCGTGCTGTATTCTGAGACGTTGTTAATAGTCTAAGTCAATCGAATGGAGCAGCTACTAGTGTAAACGCAAACTGCATACTCAGACGTTGTTCATAGACTAAAACAATCAAGTGGAGCAGCTACTAATGCGAATCCATACTGCATTCTGAGACGTTCTCCATGGGCCGAGTCAGTGAGACTGTGCTAGCGATTGCATTACCCGGATATATCAGAATCAGCAATGCTTGATACAGATTCCAGGTATATTGTTTTATATATAACTTTTCTGTTTGATATATGGTGGGGAACAGTTCGGCGATTCGGTATGACCTTGAAATGGTACTTGGCGAACAGCGAGATTCTTATATTGAAGATAGGCTGAAAGTGTAATATATATATTGCAACCGGCTTACTTCGACATGGCTGCGATATTTTCTGCTTATGGAAGTCGTGAAACTTGAGAAATATTCTAGTGGGGATCCAAAATGTGGAAGTGGGTGGGCGAAAAATTGAAAAACCTACCGTTAATGAAACGTAACTCAGTCAGTATGCGATAAGATGAATAACAGCCGTCCCACTCAGTTACGGGTATTCCGTTTGCGTCACAAAATCTCCTGTAGGTGCGAGTTAAATAACTGCCGATTAGGTCCCGATATTGTCCCGAAGTGTTCCTTGGCAAAGGTCCACAATTTTATGATATTTTATGTGTGGATTACTGAATCTTCGGGATACACAAAATCAACTCAGTGGTTGATAGGTCAGTGCTCATAATGCGCTATGACATCCAGTGCTCGGTAAGCCCTCCACTCGTCTGTTATAATGAAGGTGTTAGGCTGTTACTGAGTGTGATACATACATGTTTAGGTTCTCTTGTACATGACGTCGGATGTTGGGAATCAGCGTTGCAGAATTACGTTTGTTTCCAGGACAAACTACCACGAACGCATTCGTGGTATCCCTTTCGATTCCACTCAAAACCCATGTCCTAGATGAATGGCTTCTCCAGTTATATTTCCGTTCCATGAAGAGAGATTCGTCGATTTCTACAACCGAAACAGTGCTGTCCTTCTTTCTGAGTCAGCCGATTCTTTGGTGGATGGACCATTGTTCCAACTAAGTGAAGCGTGAAATGTTTGGGCTTACTATCGTCAAGGTGTGGCGTAATTTGGCGACGGAAATTGAACACTGTCTTGTTGTTTAAGCATAGTATTTCGGAAGTGGTTGTAATACTGATTTTATAAGCCCAATGCAGCAGACTGTGAAAGACGTTAAACTGGGACAAGCGCGTCAAGCTGAAGATGGGTCTTTTACTTACGGAACTTTTCTTCCTACAAGCGAAACACTTCCAGCGGTAACACTCCATCTTATTTGTTCCTAACAACATTGCGCAACCAAAATCGCATCGCGAACGGATTTTCAGCTTACCATGCCGTGCAAAGAGGACCAGTAAAGATGTTGGATTGATGCACATTTGCCTTTGATCATGAAGCTTACCAGTTATCGAGGTATTCCACGATTCTTCCCTCCAAAACACCCACGATGTTATTGCTGTGGGACTTGTTGTGCCATTCTCCAGAGAACGGCGCCGATGAGAATTTACGGTATTAATCGCAAGAAAGCAGCTGCTTCAACCTGATTGAGTAGAGATATGAATAACACTAGCAGCTGCTCCACCCGATTGACAGACTGTCAGAAACGTCTCAGAATACAGCATGCGTTCACACTTGGGCTATTCCAACTTGATTCACTTGAGCTACGCAGACCGTCTGAGTATGCATTCAAACTAGGAGCTGCTTCAACCCGATTCATCCAAATTATAAATAACGTCTCAGCATGCAGTCTAGGTTTACACCGGTGGTTGCTCCAACCGATTACCTTAGGCTATCAACAACGTCTCAGCATACATTATGAGTTCACGCTAATACCTGCTATACCCGATTGACTTAAATTATGGTGAGCGTCTGAGTTTGCAGTATATGTTCACACTAGTAGCTGCTCCTCCCGAACCACCTTTGCCATGAACAATTTGGAGAACGAACACATGCGGGAAGGGATGAGAAATTTGTATTGGAAGCGTTTGGGATACACGGTAGCCATCATCTTTGATTCCGTTGATTTTCATATTGATTGGAATTTTTTTCTGCACGGCGATAGATACTTGGCGTTCTAACCACCAAGTTGTGACTGACCGAGAGGTGTGCCTCTCAGTGATCGGTAGACAGCTTGAGTTCATTCGTCTCCGTATATTGTTCCGTATGTGTGCCGCGCGACCTCAATCCACTTGGAAACAATGGAGTATATGAAATAGAATTTACTTCTGAAGATTTTTGATGATAGAGTGGGACATGCTACTCTGTTCTTACGTCGTTCCACATAAACCGACGATGGAAACAACCACATGATGGCGACATTTCTAACCATTTCTAAGAGAAATGTTTCAACGACCAATATCTACCTGAAATCTTGCAAACAAAGAGAAATAGTATGAATGTCGTGTAGACCAGGAAGTTGGAAATGTTGCCATACATGTTTCACCATCAGATGTGTTGGTGTTCTTGTTGAAATGCAATGTTAACACTGTATGGTCGTATACTTCCATTTCGACCATAGCTTTAAAATGCCGCAAAATGAAGCACTCTTAGGCTATAGGATGACGCATTTCACCTCGAAAATTGCAATGATTGCATTTATATGACTTGAAAAATTGAGCTAACGCCGGTAACCGGTTATTTTCGCGAATGTGGTGGAAAATGTTTTCAGCATCCAGCTAATACTTTTGGGATTTATTCGGTGTATTACAATTTTTCATTGACGCTGCTTATTGACAATTAATGTACTGTATGTGCCATGCCTGAAATTCCGATTCTAAAATTTCCACAAATATTTTCATAAAAAACCAGGAGTTGCGCCAAAAGGACACTTTTTTCTTTTGAACGACCGTCAAGGCGAATCCCGTGAAATGGATAATTGCCCAATGCTCAGTCATCTGATGATCAATAACCCACTTTCAGATTCGCTATTTCTCCAAAGATAACATTTATTCTCACTTGTACCATCTTTGTTGCAACAGTTCAATCTTCGTAACGTGCACACTGGTGATTCTGATGATTGATGGCCTACTTTTCGCCAGCTTTATACTTCGTTGGTGATTTTTAATACGCTTCCCAAGTTTTCGCTGCAATCTTAAGAATTCCACAAACGTGTTTCACTTGACGTTTTAGATCTCAGCAAGTCACTCATACGAGATATGTTCAATGTGGGTTTTCTCAGTGCAACACAATCATTACACTTGCTGAAATCTGTATGTTCATATTGGAGTAGAGAGTTAAGTGTTTGCAGAAAAATTTGAAAAATGTATTTTCGCGCCGAAATGGCTGTATACAACTGGTTTCGACCTTGAGACGCCATATCGGCGGACTATATAATTGTCATTGACTTGAATAATATACTTACTTCGAGGTATTTTTGTATGAATCAGTAGCACGGAATAGGTTGTTTCGCAGCATATTTCGTCTCAGTTTTGCAATGAGTTTGTTGTCTGTCTGTTTTGATCACAAGAACCGCATGCACTGGTATAAGATAGAGAACTCAGTAGAAGGTTCACTCCAATTTCCGGTTTCTTACACCAGCCACCTCTGAAGATCCCACCGTGCTGTGACAAGTGGAGAAAAAACATTCCTTTTAGTAATGCATCGACACCTTAGATAATGTACAGGACAAGTTGGGCTGTGATAACTTTCTTGTTCATTTGTTTTTCAAGACTTTGGTACGCGACAAAGTACCGGAGGTTAAAACGATTGAAAGGAGCGGTATTAGAGTCGCCTTCAGCAGTTGTAGTGTGCTAAGATTCCTAGGCAGGATAGAAGCCAATAATAGTGCCTGCATTATCTCCTTCAGGCAACTGAATGACAAGACAAAAGCTCTCTGATTACGAGAAAAGAAGGATGACTACGAAGGGACAAATATCTAACTAAAGAGGTCCTGTGCAAACTATCTTAGAAGTATTACAAATACGTGAACTGGGGAGAAAGAGAAGGGCTGTCATCAAGTCTAGTAGATACCGGTCACTGTAACCCTGCCACATCTCCGAAAATACGGCCAACAAACGCGCGTCAACCTTGCGCTTAGGGTCGGTAACCATGGCGACAGAAACCGCCTCAGACAGTTATTTGTTCCAACTGTTTGCAACTCTGTACGATAAAAATTGACCCTCATTTAAGTTCTAGCTATGTTCTTCTCAACCTTTACTCCGAGTCCTCTGATCGATGAGTTTCCGCCACAACTAAACAGCCAGTGTCTTGCCTCACACAATCAACTCAGGATCTTAAAGACTTCTATTGATTCTCCTGTTTTCCGCCTTCTTGCTATGAAGCTTTGTACAGTAGTTTCAGAATGGAGGCTCGAGTCACTCGGATTCACTCACTTTGATATTTGGCAGGCCACTTTTTACCTCAGGAGCGGTCACTGTAAACAGAACGTCGGAAACCTCTCGAGGATTACAGCAAATATCAATGAGAAATAAATTTTAATCCGACGGTGTCCCAAGTAATTGGGATTTCAAAACCATTTTAAGGCAGGCCGGGGAAGTGCAAATACTAATCTCAGGTTAATAACGCCGCATGAAACGCATTATATTCCAAGGCATGTCCGAGGTGGGGGCCCGGAAAGCGTTGTGTTGTGAGCAATTTCACTGTTATCAGCCAGTGAGGCGTGGAATTGTTGCAGAAGTCCTACGCCTAGAAAAAATCAAGACTAAGTCTCCATAGAACCTTTGAAAATAAGATGAATAGAGATCGAGAATTTCAAGGTGAGACTTGCATGAGGTCACTCGACCAGCACATGGGATGCTTGTGGGGCAGTTTACTGTCTTGAGAGTGTTTCGAGAGTGTTCGACAGGATGTTCGGAAAAACGATGTTAGCGCGCTTTCCCGTCTAGTTCTCCATTAAGTCCTTAACTGTTGTGAACTGCCACAAACGATCGACCAGTGTAGTGGTCATTACCCGTTACCATGCTTGGGTTTATTTCCATCGAGGGTGAAAGACAAATTACCCGCCAGTTAAAAAGTCTAACATGGACAAGCCGCATAAGTTTTCGCGACTCAATACTCACAGTCTTGGGAATATATACCTGTCTAACCGCAAAACTAAACAAAACGGTTTTTCTGTAATCACTATTTCTGTAATATGGCATATATTTTTCTATGGCAGCCGGCAAAGAAACTGATGCATGTCCACAAACAAAAGTTGGATTATTGAGCAGTTTTGCGGAAAATAGTGCTAATTCGTGCCATGGGTAATATCCATTTTGCAAAATGAGTTGGTCTCGCTAGAATCGAAATAAGATTTGCCGCTACTTCAACAATTTCTTATCGCTTTCAAAGCGACTTGTGCGCTCTCCAATATCGCTGGCTCAGAAACCGTTCTACAGGGCTGCTGAAAAACATCGCGTTGATCCCCTTGAAGGAGAGCCTACATTGGACAGCATTTTAGTGCATCGTCAGCACATCCATCAACATTAATCCACCGATGAAAGTAATCTCCTAGCCCTGTTGCTTCCACGTAGGTATGAGGCATTCACTCGGTTATAGTTTGTCACCTGAATGATTATTGGAGGTCTGATGAAATCTGGTACGGTTGACAGTAAAACGCCGCTTACTGCCAAAAAGGAGGATTTTGGTTAATAGTGCGGTAAGTGCTTCCAACAGTAAACAACCCCCTTTACCATCCTTGAAATAGTTGTCCGATCCAGCGTGCGCGTGCCCAAATATTTACACTCTATGCAGCTGAAATTGAACACACTATGATTTGTGCTTGCCGGACTTTCCGCCAAGCTTTCAGGTGATATCGCGCCAAAATTTTTCATGAGGTCCGTGTAGGAGGTGAAACTTCTGAACGAAACACCGGGGATCATGTCGTGTACTCAAAGATGGTAAGTTGTTTTTCCCACAGCTAGCGCACATTTGGATTAATCACGCAGACGAAATCGAGGAAGAACCGTGGGACATAGGACAATAAATCTCATGAGGACGTCAACGGGCCAGCTCACAAACGACAACAACTGACGCGATGTTAACGCGGAACTCTCATTCGTGCCCACGCCTCTGTCGCAGCCTAATGCTGGAAGCTTACCCATAGACTAAAAATTGCAGTGCATCATACGTTACGGCGCGCTAAAAATTTCCCGACCCGTCTAACAAGTCCTCAAAAAGAAAATGCAAATATGTACTCAATAGGCCAGAGAAGGACATGCTTAACTGCATACGAACGCATTAAACTAGCAGAATGATGTACATGAGGCCGAGTGCAAATGTCGCTGGTTATTTGATTTGGCCCTTAAGTTCATCATTGTAAATTTGTATTTCCAAGATTCTTTGTTGTCTCGCATGAAGAGGCTCTCCGTTTGTTTGCATCAATTTGAGGCACTGGTATGTTTTAGTAACGTACGGGGTGGTTTGTTGTAAGAGTAATAGCTAAATAACACGTGGAGCGAAGTAACACTATAAGCCGCATAAAACCAGTATCTTCAATGGTCCTCCTGTGAGTAAACGAAGTTTGATCGGTTAAGATATTCATGATACATTTTCGGGACAAGCATAAGACGGTTGCGTTGGCGAGACAATAACCGTTTTGGCGGTTACTGGCCACATCACTGATGACTGCGTCGCACAATCGTTGAAAATGTTGAAAAATTCTTCCACGTGTTGCTGGAGACCAAACTTCACGTATGTTTTCTTTTATATGAATCCCCCTTAGCTGTGCAACCTAACCGTACTAACTTACTCATACGTATTGTTTTAATGCTACGAAGGTCATTGCATTACCTACTTGCTTGCATTTATCTTGCTTCACCAGGTGCCAGCTTCCGTTTTCACAGGTTTATCAAAAGGTCTCATTAGTCTAGTTTTTACATCCACTCTGTAACATGTATTCACCTCTTAGCAGTCAGTCTGTGTGCTAACGACATAAGCCTTTTGTTGGTACTGACTACCATAGTTGACGCATCCAGTTGGTTAGTTTGCACACGTCACTTCACACCAAGTAATACCGGAGAGTCTTCTATCGAACCTTGTTTTCGATTCAGTGGTCGTTATCTGTCTACGCTTTGCTTGAAGACGGCTCGGTCGTAACAGCGACCATATTGTTAGTACTGGAATTTTAAATATGTTGTTGAAAAATTCCGCTAAATCCGTCAAGAATGGTAAGCCTATGCCTTCAAACGAGTAGACTAGTACTTAGGTTGATGGCAATGCTCAGGCAACCTTTGCAAACGTAAAGGTAAAAAAGAGAGTCACTCAACCGAAGAGTTGAAATAAGGAAAGGCTTTAACGCAAGCAAGACAACAAGCAGTAGCAGCCGAGCATAGTGTAAAGCGTAAAATTGTATTGCTGGATTTAGGGCCGGGGCAAAATCAGAGGCTGTTGCCAGATGAACCACGGAACTCTGCAAACCTGCCTATCACATATTATGCGTGGGAATGTCAGAATTAAATTTATCTTGTTGTAAGTAGGGTTGTACGTTCGCAATAAAGTTGTACAGCAATATCAGCCTCCACAGGACTGATGAGTTCTGTTTTCTTACATTCCCCTTCCCGAGGCCTAGTACACGACAGTTATAATATTCCTGTCTTCAACGTTTATAGACGCAACCACGCTGGCTTCGTTATGCTGTCCTTCTTGCCAGATTATTAGAGACGCCGGTATATGACCTGCCCGTAGTAACTCACCCTCCCACAACTTTTTCTCGGCGTGCAATATGGCTTTTGCATGGCTAATCTACTAGTATCTACCAACCAATGGACCAAATCGGCTGATTGGAACATTGGCGGTGACTCGGTCTACCTTACCTTTGTTAGGGCACCTGATACAATGAAGCACTCGGTTCTGATCGACAAGGGTGAATGGGGTCCCATATTATCAACCGGCATCATCCGATTCACGTCAACTGTGCATCATCTAGTTCCTAAGGCTTCTTCAGATGTGTGCGTCAGTGTTTTATCCCCGACAGGCCATCGTTACTAATCCTGCTCACAGAGATTTTTCTGTCGGTTCTGGCCCAGCTGCTACTACTTGCAAGTTAGGTTAAAAACTGGTGGTAATTAGACTGACTAAATGCATCGTCCCTCCCAAAGTTTCACTTGAGAATCTTGTTTGGCTGGTCACAGATGAATAGTGTCAACGGACAAAATTGCAATATTATATATATTCAACACCTGTCAGGTAATACCTATTGTTTGAACAACTGGTGTCTTTGGTCACTTGTTGTGAGAAACGCAGCCTACTTTTTTCCCATTGTTTGATAACTCGTTCTGCCAATAATGCAAGATTAATCTGTCAGACCTCATTGCATAACTTTGTTTGATTCGAGGAAAAATAAATTCCGTACATTCTTGGATGAATCCTACTGCGCGCACGTGTTGGCTCTTTTTATAACGTCAGTGATTTGCCTCCTGTTATAATATTCCATTGCTGGCTTGCCATTCAGCTCCATTTCTTTACATCAACGTTCGAAACACCTCTACTACCCCTCAGTTACAGTACATGTTGTTTTCTGTCGGTGATTTCGGTCACTGACTTCACGCATTATTTCTTGTGCAGACTCCCGCTTGGCTAATCTTTTCACTATAATTACGGGTTAGTCTTTCAAATCAAACTCCCTCTACATATGTGCAAACGTAGCATGTGATGGTGATACTTTGGAGCCTCTAAAGTGACCTTTCGGGAAGGTTGACCACTTATGTTTTAAGCCCCATTATATAATGACTTCGTTTCAAACTTTGATTTGCGGTTTGGCAGCGCTTTCCCCCGAAGGACAAATTGCTCAGAGAGAATAGTCAACAGCCTGCCCTATGACTCCTCGTCGATTGATAAGCAAGCAGTCTGGAGGGCACCTTACGAACGTGAATACTTATTTTTTAGTTTTCCATCAAGTTGCTGATAACCTGATCCCCCTTCCTGGCCATCTAACATTCTGCTCACCCATGCAAATAGGCAATTAACAAGGCAAGTATGAACGGCCCGAGGGGTTAACTTTTGAAGTCGAGATGCAACGTAGTTGATTGGAGTGTTCCTATACCTGCTTCTCACTATGTATCTGTAAAGCATGCACCGTTTTTCCTGAGTAGGTAACTTCTGTCTAGCAGTACAAGATAGGAAGAGTAGTAGGGACTTGTTCGGACCCCGCATGTTTGTCTCTCCCCTCTTTAGTCAATAGGCATCTTGTGGAAGTAAACGCACGAGCACTGTCCAACGGAATATAATTCTGTATAACCTCCAGTTCCGATGGGTGAAATAAAATGTTTTATTATTTTTCTGAATGCCAGGATCGCTGTCGTCCAGTCATGTTCGCGGTATGATTCTTTTTCCACTTTCTCCTTCTGTTGCGTTTAACAGTCTTATGTAGTTGCACGTGGTAATTACCAATTAACCAATTGTCTGTTTTTTATTTGACGCAGTCGTGGTTAAGGGTTGTGGTCGTTGGATAGAGCGTCTTAAAGCTGTTGAACTTTTGTAAGTAGTACCAGGAGTGACTGTTGGTCCTGCCATAACATCTACAGTACAGTGGTATTTTGTGCTGATGATCCCTTAAACTGTGAATTTACGAGCACATAACGATCACACGCAAAGTACGTGCACTTCTCCATTACACATCGGAAAAGGTTGGTAAAAGGATCAATAAAGGTGTTGTGTCGAACGGATTATGTATTGCAAACGTTTGGGAATTGTAAGCTCTTGCACAAGACCTGGAGTAGCTTAAGTTACAGGGTTGATTTTGGTTGCACAAGCAGGGAACTCGTCAACAAATCTTTCAGTTTTAATCTTAATTTGTTTGACGATACAACGCCGAATTGTGTTCCGACTACCAGAGGAACACCTGCTAATATTGTGGATATTCATGACTTCGCGGGTAGATTGACGCAAGTCTCCCTTAAGCCATTTGTCAATGCAAACGATATTGTTGACCACTGGATTCACTTTTCGCATATGTGCATACAACGTTAGTTTGCCTAATATTTCCGCGTTTCAAGGATCTACAATGTGCTTACTATGTAAATGCTTAAATACAGTTCACTGAGGACATCTTTTCAATTTTTTCCCTCTACACCTCCGCTGAGAAATCGTAATCCAATGTCATTCTGTCTCAATTTTTCTTTCAAACGAGTATTTTGCTTCTAGGTGTTCGTCACGGTTAATTTTTTCGACAAGAATTAATTCAAAATCGTTCCACTACGTTGGCCGTTTGAATGAGATGCCGTAAACTTATCACGTGCTATGAGATGGGCATACGTGAAGGTTGTAAGATGGAACGCAAATGCCAAAGTAGACGATCGGAACTTTGTTGTATCATTTTGCCCTCAGCTGTAAGTTGCATATGATGCCGTTTGCCTCACATTGACAGAAATGAAGATAATGTGGTCCTTGTTGTCACGGCTGAGATCAACTCTGTTTCCACTTTCGAAGCAGACCTAGGTCAGCATTATCTGGACAAACCCAGACACTGCATCAATTTTCACAACTTAACAATAACGGCGTTGGTTTTGTGGCTCTAAGCCTTCGAAGTGAAAAACTTTCGGAAACAGTTACTCCCGTTATCAGTTCGTTGGTTCATCTATCCGACAGACCTCGAACTCCAAAACACAAGTACCAATAAAAATACTAAAGAGCGGAACCCGGATAGGTTATGTATCTATCTGTCAGACACTATGCAAATTAACAAGAAACACTTGTCTTGCCGCGTGAATGCGTGAATATATATATGATTCATGCATTTATCTTTATCTTAGAAATGGCTTGAGATGTCACAATTCTTGCAAAAAGTCGTGCTACTGGCGTCAGATCAACCTTAAAACGGATCACATCAGCTCATTACTGCCCGTCGTCGACTTTACTTAAGTGTTTGTGGTTTGTGGATGCACGAAATCGCGTACAATGCGCCGGGTCACTCGGAACTGTATCGGCCTGCAATGTGCGTTAAGTAAAACGAATTGGACTGTCATTTTTTGTTGGTTGCATAGCGCATTGTACTCTGTTGTGCTCGGTTACAGTTTCTCATTCCAAAGTCTCAAAATGTTTCCATATATCTCATGTATATAAGACCCGTTATTGCGGAGTCAGGCAAAGTTCGCTGTAAACAGCGTAAGGCGTGACATTTACACATAACCATTAAAATGACTTGTTGAACGCTCGTGCAAATTAAGAGACTTATTATCTGTTAACCACGTGTGAGATAACATCACAAATACTACTTACGAACCCATAAATTATTGGACGATACTGCATTCCAACAGTCGCCGTAAACTGCGACAGTTGCCATTCCGAATGTTGAGGACACCTCAAAATAATGACTGGCAAAGACACCGTTCAGAAAGTTGTGGGCTCCGGATGACCACAGCCTGTATGCGCGGACTAGTGATCAGCACACAAGAATGATTTTAAAAAAATTTCATTAAACGTGGAAGTA